>CAUYLG010057649.1:0-22207 GCA_963573385.1 Cacajao melanocephalus
CATCTATGTACTTGTCTGGGTCATCTGAACATTTTTCTAAGTCCGCCTTGATTTGCTTTAAGTCAGAAAGTGAAAAGGGAGTATGTACTTTGGTTAGGCCAAATTCTCCCCCTGCCTGTAGGGGGCAGAGCTGGGGCATCCTAGTAGCCTGAGGTGCCTTGGCCTTCCCTAACTCCTCTTGGGTTATGGGAGTGAGGAGACCTGGTCAGCATCGGTGGAGGGAGGAGCCACAGGGAGTCCTGGATATGGGAGTAGTCCTGAGGAGGGGCCAGTAGGACATAGGTTACAAGCCTTACATAGCTGAAGATTATCCCTTAGAGAAAAGAAAACTTGCACATAAGGGACCTCAATCCATTTACCTTCTCTCTTACAGAAAAGGTCTAATTGTAGAAAGGTGTTATAATTTACACTTCCCTTAGGAGGCCAGGTTTCTCCACTCAGCAGAAGGTAACGAGGCCACACTGTTTGGCTGAAAAAAAATGAGCTGCTGCTTCTTCAAAAATTGTGGGTCAAATTGGTCCCAGTTATCCAGGATACACTTTAAGGGTGATTTTGCCTTGGGAAGAGTAGCACCTGTCTGAAATTTAACACAGGTATTCCCGCATCCCTGGTTATTCTTTGTGACTGCTAGCCGTGGGGCGTCCCCCAGTTATAGCACCTTGTAGTTTCCTTGTGCTCTAGATGCGTGATCATCTTCTGCCCCTCCTCCCCATGGGTTTAATCATGCTTACCAGCGTCATGGGCACACCCTCACTAGCTAATGTCCTCTTTGGCCACCACAAGGACATGGGAACTGCCGGGCTTAGTAACCCTGTACCGGTGCATCCTTGAAGAACTAGGCCAGTGAGCCTTGGGCAATAGGTGCCAAAATTCCCTAGTAAGAGTTCATTTAGCGTAGGCCTGACATAAAACTGCCCCAAGAGGATAAACTCCTTGGGAGGGGCCTCTAAGCACAACAATCTTAAAGAAGGTAATGGATGGCCGCATGGCCGAGGCCAGAACAATGCCCTCAGGACCCAGCCAGCCTTCTCCCACACCCCACTTTCCATTCTAGGAATATGCCCTAGGGTTGTGCGGCCTAGAATTAACTATTCGAGCCTTGGACCAGGTCTGACTATGGCATTCTAGATGAAGTTCTGCTGTACAGAGAGACATCCTAGGCAAGATAAATTTTATGTCATTGGATTCTGGCACTACTCAGTTGGCTTGGGAAACTGTGGGTGACAGAAAACGCAATGTCCTATAACCTCCAGTATCCTCTGATAGACTCTGGAGCTCCATTAGGACATAACCTAGCACTGTGGACTAAGGGAACTGACCCTGTGTACTGTAGGAGGTCCTCATAGGCATAAGCCTGAGGGCACCACAGGCAAGGGTCCCTGGACTGCCAGCCCAAGAGCCTCAAAGTCCTAGCAGAAAGGGCAATAGCCTCATGTGTAGGAAATATCTTAGAGGAAAGAGCTGGGAAGAAGTATGCCTTACAGATACCTGGACCCAGGACGTTGGGGTCTGAAAGGCTGGGTGTGGCTCACATAGGCAGCTTTTTCTCAGGAGGTCTGAACAGGGCCACAACCTCACCAGATTGAACCGGGAGTTCGGAACCATGACCCTTTCCTCCTCCTGGCCCTCAGCTTGGCCCAGAGAAAGAAAGAACAGTAAGAAATGGAAGCTGGTTTGGGGCTGACTAACCCCTCCCCAGTTCCAAAGGTTTGGAAGAGCTGGAGGTTATTGAAGAGTTCATTCCCAGAGAGCCTGACAGCTGTGTCTTTAGACCAGCGTTGCGCTAATTGCACTTAGATGGCTGAGAGGTGCCCGGTTTTTACCTCCTTAACAAATTTAAAAGAAGGGAAAAGACAGATTAGCAAGCAAAAGGGGTCCAGTATCACTCACCACTCTGAAGTCCAACGATCTCCTAGCTGGCTTGCCAAAAGATATAACCGGGAGAGCGTCTCCAGCTCCCAGTTCCAAAGAGATTCTTGGCCTGTCTTACCCTGTAGAATGGGGAAAGGGGCCCGGGAGGCATGGTGAGCTTACCATTCATATAAATATCATGGACCCAAATAAGGGAAGGTGTTCTCTTTCCAGGTTCACAAGGGGATGTAGTTGTAAGGGCAGGAATTTCCCCGTGCCATGACCCCCTCCCATCTCTCTCCATCCTGGAGATTTAATGGTTTATGTTTGAATTTCCCGGGCGTGGGAAGACACTAAGAGTCAATCACGTGAGCGAAAAGTTCTAAGGAACTCCTTTCGTTGGCCTGGAGTCTTAGAGAAGGTGGGGGTTCCTCCCATGTTAAAGGGCCCCTTCTTCCACACCCCTTCGGACTCCATGTTTGGGTCCCTTTCCACAAACACTCCCTTCATGGAAGCCGTCTTTCTCTCCTGGATTTTCCCTCTGGAGTCCCCTTCCCCACTCTCACGGAAGCCTGTCTTCTCCTCCTAAACTCCATCTCTCTCTATTCCCTAACACTCTCCTGGAAGCTCCTTTCCTCTCCTGAATTCCATCTTCCTGAATTGTCTCACTCAGTATGAGAGTTAGCTGTTTCTTTCTCTCTCCTCCTGTTTCTCTCTCTCTTTAAATAAATTACTTTCTACAAACACTTTTAAGTTCAGCATATACCACGCATGGCTGGGTGGTCCCCTCTCTCATTCTTAAAAGGGCAGAAAACCAAAAACCTGAAAAAACTGTCCTCTCAGAGGAGCTAAGGGCACCCTAAACCCCAATATTACACAAAGAGTTTTGAGGGACAGTGATTTATTAGAGAGAGAGACAGAGAGAGAGAGACAGAGAAAAAGACAGAGAGAAAGACAGAGAGACAGCACCCACGCTGTTGTGGGAGGGGACCCCGGAGCAGGATATTTGTTCAGGTAGGAGCTGCTGAAGTTTTAACTCTTGAGTTATTCCCTCCCCATTCATGTTCTCATCTAATGAGGGGAGTTCTTTCAAACTTCCTTTGGAGTGATTGGTCTTTGACTCTGATACCAGATGGGCTACTTGGTCCACAATCCTGAGTCACAGAGCCCCCTCCTCCCAGAGCTTGAGATGGTTTTCCTGGGACAAAGGAACCTCACCTAGCTTTCTCTACCTAGCTCGCAGGCAAAACCCAGACAAAGAAAAATTTTACATTTGAAACCCCTCTGGTTCCTGGAGCCCGGGAAACTCTTGCCTTTGAAACCACGCACCTCGAGGACCCGGAAAAGAAGTCCCTCAGTATTGACTCAATAGTAGTATAATACTTAGACATTTTATACCCCTCTTCTTAGAGATCCTTCAAGAGTTCAGGGTCAGTGCAACCTGGACAAAGAGTAGTATTTGCTGTCCTTAGCATTAGACCTAGGCTATCTGATCAGAAATTTCCCATACTGCGTCCCATAAACGAGATAACTCACTGGGCTTCATAGTCATCTCTGCTTAATGATGAAAGCCTGTGTATCTCAGGCTTTTACCACTCAGAAAAGATGACACTAGAGACAATGAAAAGAAGTGTCACTAATGATTTCTGGGTTTTTAGCAATCTTCAGAAAATAAGTGTTCAGGTCCAACAGGGAAGCGGGGGAGTCCCTGATATTTGTAGAAGAAAACAAGCCCTAGAGGCACAAAAAGTCCCACCCACAGTTGTATTCAAAACAACATCTGTATCTATCCAGTAGTTATACTTATTTTGCTGGGCACACAGGTTGGGGACTGTTAGAGAGTATAATTAAGGTATCTCCTTGATGGAGAAAAATATATCCAGGGCATTAAGGAGCAGCTCTGTTTTTTTTCCAGCTATTATGGAGAAGTAGTGATTCTTTGGGGAATCAAAATACTAAGGTGGAAATATCAGGGATAAAATTAGCATCTACGAAGGAAAAAAATAGAGGGTATACTTTATTTTCCTAAGACCGTCTGACTTCACACCCCTAACACATGGAAATTCAGCTTAGGTAGAATGAGAATGATTGTCTGTAACTTCTAAGCAGCTGAAAACAGTTCTTATAGAATTTTTCTTCATAGAGGCTGGCATAGGTTGCAAGTAGAATAGACCTTGTAGTTCTCTGTGATAATTCCATTGCTGTAATATTTTAAGCCTAAATCCGCCAAGCTATAATAGAATTGAGTACATATGCTAATTAAATCGAGGATTTTCTTTAAATGGTTGATCTCTGTATGACAGTACATGTGAAATATATTTTTATATAAGTTATACATATATATATATAAGAGATAGTCTATAAGTTAAATGTACATTATATCACTACATACTTTGTTACCAATGCCTTGGTGTCCTAGTGGCCTCATCATAGAGCTAAGCCATTATTAGTAATTACCCATGAGCCTCCATAAAGATACATTTCAATCAGTCTCTTTATGCTTCACATCCCAGAGCAGGACCTGAAATTAAGCCCATTATAAAGAATATCCAATACTAAACACAATCAGCTGTTTGTTATTTTTACGGGAGATTCTTGCAGCATTCCACTACATATTCCATTCTGGAAGTGGGTTTTTTCATCAGCAAATCATGCTGTCTTATCTGGTGACACGTTTTACAGCTGTGATCCTCTTATACCAGTAGTTCAGACAATATAGTAAGTGGTACTGATTCTGCTGATGATGGGTCTGCTCCTAGCACCTCTTTCTTCGAATTGGCCAAGGATTTGAGGACCTCTGCTGGCCTTAACAGGATATACCACTTTCACTTTACAATGGCGGACATTGGAATACCAGGACTCTACATTGTATCCTCATTCAAGGCCCAACCAACTTTAATCACTGCAGTGTGAACAGTTCCCTCAGTGGGAGTCACCATCAGAATGTCTTCAATGAAAAGAAATATTTTAGCACATACCAGTAGCTCATACGATGCTAAATCTTGTTTAACCCTTTGATAAAATACTGCAGAATAATTTGCATACTAAAAGGAGTGCACAGCTATATTTGCAAGCTTTGCCACATGGAAGCAAATTGATCCTGGTCTTTTTTTTGGGAGAACAATAATAAAAAAAAATACAAAGTGTTGAATGTCCAAAGCTTCATACCTGCTACCAGTCACGGCAGCAGTCTGTTTAGTCACAGTGATAACATCTGCTGTTGCCTGTGAAACAGGAGCTAATTTTTCATCTTAATCTTGATATTCCACAGAAGGGACCCAAGCATCAGTGATGTTCACTGTTAATGGAATAGCATCTCAAAGAGCTCCCGCGTTCATGAAGTATCTTTGAGAAGAATGAGTACTTTTTCTTCTGTTGTTATAAGATATTGTTTCAACTGTATAATCTTGACAAGTTTGGTAAGTACTGCAGGTACCCGGCAGTGAGCTACAGATATAGTAACAGAACCTGTCAGCAAGAGTTCATGGATGTGTCTAACTAGCTTGCTTATACTCGGTGTTTTAACTTAAAATGTCCATATTTAGTATTTATTCAATGACCATGAATCACAATTTAATTAATGACCCAGGAATACTTAAAATAATTTTGATAGCTGTCTCTTGGCCAAAAATAATGACATTCCATGATAATGAAAGGGGAACTTTTTTTTTTAATTAAGACCCTCCTTTGCTCTAGGAATAGCAGCTATCCAATGTTCAATTCCAAGCAAGCCCACAGTTACCTGGCAAACCCCAACATCCTTTTTGTTTGATTTTTGTAGGGTACATAATTTGGACAGTAGAGTCACGAATTCCATTAAGGATGGCAAGAAAACAGGCTTGGTTACTAGTCTTCATTTTGCTAATGTGATCTCACTGTTGGGTTAGGGAATGGTCCACAATGAAAGTAGAGAAAGAATGGGTCACATTCAGCTGCTTCTCCCAAAGGGACATCACAAGTTCCAGTTCCAAGGTGTCCACTCTACTGTTACACTAGAGGTTTCCCTTTCTCGGCTTAGAACTTGAAACTTCTTCAAAGTGGTGAGAAGAAGCCAGGGATTCAAGATTTAAGTAAACATACTACCCTTGTTTGCTCTCTATAGTCATATTCTATTGCTCCCCTTAAAAATCACCTCAAACGTAGTGGCTTAAAACAAAACATATTCATTATCTCATAGATTAAGCTAGTCCAAACTGCAGCCCACAAGCTGCATGTGACCCACGATGCCTTTGAATGTGTCCCAACACAAATTCATAAACTTTCTTAAATACTATGAGGTATTTTTGCAATATTTTTAGCTTATCAGCTATCATCAGTGTTAGTGTATTTTATGTGTGGCCAAGACAATTCTTCTAAAGTGGCCTAGGGAAGCCAAAAGATTGGACACCCCTGTCATAGATTTTGTGGGCAGAATTCTAAGCACCATGTTTTACCTTTTTCTGTTCCAGGTTTTTAAAGATCAAAATTGAAGTTCCACAGGGTTGCTTTTTTGTGTAAGGTATAGGAATGAATCTGCTTCCAAGCTCATTGAGGTTATTGGGTGGATTCAGTCCCTGTTTTTTTTTTGGTGGCTGTCCTTTGCCCCAGTGGCTGCCAACACCTTGCTTTAGAATTTCCTTCATCAGCAGCCACAGCTTCTCATCCATCTGGATCTGGATATTCCAATTTAGCCAAGAGACTGACCATAGACAGTGATTAGGACTAGGAGAGCCCAGTTTGAAATCTTTTCCAGTTTCAAAAATCCTTTAACACTGCCACAGCAGCATGGAATTCCCTCTAGTGATCAAATCTCATGCAGGGTAAGTATGCAGATATTTAGGCTAATGCTTCTCACCTCTAAACCCACCCTTTTAAAATCTGCTTGGGATGCTGAGCTGAGACCTTGGAAGCTAATTTCCCCTTTATCTTGTGGCTCTCCATCAGCATCTGAAATAGGCAGCAGTAGAAGCAGGCTGGAAGAAAAGAGGATGAGAAAAAGCAGCTCCCTTTTTCACTTTGTGTTTTTTCTGTGTTGGCATTGCAAAGACAGTTGGCCTTGCAAGTGGACATTGGTTCCAAGCTCTAGATTGTTCCTGTTCTAATAGAACCACCTGATCCCTCACCCTCATCCCACTTAGCAGTGGCAGCACCAGCCATTACCCTCTCATCAGAGGTCTGGGCCCCAGACATAGGCTCACAAAGGCCCTTTCTCTAAGCGTCTAGATTCTAGCAATGCTGACTTATTTCCCTTGTTTCTTTCAGCTCTTGGGTTACCCACAGCTACTTTACAGTTCCTTGTTATCTTTCATTCTCTCATATGTTTAACCAATTATATTAAAGTATCTTTGTTTAAAAATTAATATGGTTTGTATTTCTCTGACCTTGCTTTCCTTAACATAACACAGAGGAGTAAGACAATACACGTCATCATCCCACGTTGATGGTGCTGCTATTGGCTGGAGGGACTGCTGCCTTCTACAAACAGGGCTTGTGCAGGGAAGTGATGGCAAAAGAAGCATATCCAGCCATCCACCCAAGGCTGTGCCTTTCTTCTACAACAAATCAATTCATTATTTGCTTAAAGAAAATAACTTGGTGTATGAATGAGTATTAAGTACCTGCAAAATTATGTGCTACATATTTTTAACGTATTCCGGAATAACCGAAGCAATATGTATCACAATTAGCATTGTTTTCTTCGTTATGGAATCTTTCTCACAATAGGTAGATACATTGTCTAATGAAATATTGACATTTAACTGAAATATGACCATCATCTGCATTACTTATATAATTAAAGTGTTTCAGATACACAGCTGCTTGCTAATAAATAATTTCACATTTTAAAATTGTTCAGATATCAAACTAAAGAGGTCAACTTCTTGAAAAAACTTAGCAAAAATCTGTTTTAGTCAGATAGAAATGTACATGCAAAAGGTACATTTATTGATAAGAAGTTACGGTCTCAAATCTTTTATATTCCTCTAAGTCAGTGATTTGCTATTGCAGCAACAAATTCATCTATTAAAACGCTGTTTACTGACATTGACTATTTCTGCAGTATCATACAAGTAGTTTTGGATAAAAGCCCTTCAAAGTGCAATTAGTAATAACGAACATTAACTCATTTGGAAAGGCATTTCATTTTAAAGCACTGGGTTAAACGTAAGTTTGGCCTCCAGCTATGATTAACCATGGTATAAATTACAAACAATAACATTTAATTATGCCATGTTTGTACAAATAATATAATTAAGCATACATACAGGGTATTCACATTATGAGAAAATCAAATTCATTAGAAGTATTCTGAATTATTTTTAATTAAGTGACATATTAGAAATAAGAATGGTGGCTTGTTTCTTTAACATGCAAGGCAAATGTAAATAACTGTCAGAAGCTTGAATTAGATGCAAATTTGACATATTTGACTTATAAAAAATAAATACTACATATGCACATAAACACAACACACACACATAAATATTAACTGTTCCACTTAAATTACATCTGTTGCACATTTGATTATAAATATCAAGAAATCACAGTCCCCAGACCTATTATAAATGAGGTCTACTATAGCTTAACTTCTTACTGGCTGAGAAAAGAACAAACTCTCTCTCTCTATGTCTCTCTCTGTCTCTGACACACACACACACACACACACCTGGGAGCCCATGCCTACTTTTGTAGCAAGGAGTGTAATGACAGTAGAACAAATTCCTTCTGCTCTTAGACCACACATTCTATTTATTCTTTGAGCTACTTTTTCATTTCTATATTTGTTGATCTTCCTAGACTTGGCTAGATTCTGTCAACCTTTTGCTAATTAAGATATTATGATTTGGAGAAATTTCCTTAGAATTTAGAATGCCTTCAATAGATGCCTGGAACATAGGTGTGTGTTCTGGTAAAAAACTGGTTCATAATCCCCTTCTACTCTTCCTTTCTTCTTCAAAACCTCAGGACTATGTGATGAGTTGTACATGAAAATTCAGTGAAAACCCCTCAGTGCCATTAACTACTGGGACTTATGGTTTAAGACCCTTAAA
Organism: Cacajao melanocephalus; assembly: GCA_963573385.1. Classification (NCBI taxonomy): domain Eukaryota; kingdom Metazoa; phylum Chordata; class Mammalia; order Primates; family Pitheciidae; genus Cacajao; species Cacajao melanocephalus. Next base: position 8,883 of record CAUYLG010057649.1, read on the forward strand.
GAAAAAGAGAAATAACAAGAAAAATACTAATTACATGTTCAGCATGCCCAAATAATTTCTTGCTTTCCTTTTGTTAGTATCAAGTCAGGCAGAAGAAGAATAAATATGTTTTGTTTGCTCCGAAGCCTATATTTGCTGGAGAATTTTGTCTTAAATTTTACTTCCAATTTTAAAGAAAAATACAAAGTTACCTTAATATTAACATTTATTTCCCTATCAGGTGTCTCAAGTATTATTTAGAAACATATCTTAGATTTTTCATGAAGTCTCCCTCTCCAACATACTATGAACAATAAATGTGCTTAAAGGTCTTTATTTCAGAAAGAGAGATACAAAGCATTTTGCTTTTTTCAATGTATTTAGGTACAAGAGGCCAGCAAAGCCCCAACAGCATCTGAACAATGTTAACACTCTTGGTCACAGCTAAGTAATGTTTGTCCATGTGACAGCACCTTAGGAAATGTATATTTTGTCTTGAAACCAAGATTTGAAATCCACTGTTATATCTGAGTTGTTTCTCAGAGCCTGAATCCAGTATCTTCACCTTCAAATTTACACTCTTATAATCTTTACAACTTGATATATTTTTTCCTTATAAATATCTTTCAGCTCCTGTTTTATCAGCCCCAAGCAGATATTGCCCCACTCCCCATCTCATCCCTGGCTCAGGATCAATAGTCTATGAAATTTGTGGGAAATGTAATGAAATATAAAATGTCTTTGCAACCCAGAAAACCTCCCTGCAATGGTAGTAAAGAAAGAAAACACACACTATTACTGAGTAATCATTAAGCCAGAATGTGATAACATAACAGACAGATCCCTATAGGAAATGCAAACACAAGAAAAAAAAAACTCACCTTTTTATATAGCCAAGCAGATAGAACCTATTGCATGCATGTTCTCAAGATAAACAATAGCTAGTCCTAAAGCAAGAAGGCTTGACAAAACTATTTGCCCAACATAGTTCATCCTAGATTTACCTGGCAATTGTGGTGACCATGTGTGTTAGCTAATTAGCTTTATCCAGAGAACAAACAAGCTTCTTATATCTTTATATCTTATATCCTATATTTTTTGCAACATAAGGTAAGGTTCCCACTGAAGTTAGTCTCCTACCCAGGCACAGAGAGTGGAAGGGGTAGTACTATCTTCCTTAAAGATTCCATTTCAAAAAGTTCATACCCAGGTCCTTGAGAAAGTAATTCCTGGATCTTAAAGTTGACAGGAGGCTTGTTTAGCTCTGAAAAAGGTTTACATGCATTTCAAAGAAAACTTATATTAACAAGTGATATAATATGAAGTAAATACTTCAAGAAAAGGGAGAAGATTGTGGAGGGTGTCTCTTCCCTGGTTTCCCGTTTTTTGTTTTTTGTTTTTTTTTCCCTATTTATACTTATCTTACAAGTATCATGGCCTTAGGAGGTTTATTTGAGAGGAAACGCTAAATGATAGAACCCTCAAATATTTTCTAGCTTGGGTATATTCAAGTAAGGACTCTATTTTCAATAATTAATGACTGGCCAATGAGAAAGTAGACAGGGTTTTGTATCTTTGCTGCTTTCAAGAGGAGCATGGAATGTGATGATCTAGAGGTGGGAAAGAAACAAGAAGGAAATATTTTATTTCCCATTCTTGATATTTGTGGAGTGTGAAATACGTTTTTCATTAATGTATTAAAGCTGTACTTAAAATTAAGAAGAATTTAAAATAAAAAAAATTTAAAAAGGACACAAATGCTCTTCTTCATCCTACAGAATGTGGCTTAAAGTTCTATCTGTGAACATCTAAGCTTGCAAGATGAAAATGAAGGTGGGTATAAAGCTTGGAGAATGTCCCTGAGGAATATTTAATAATTTACTCCTCTTGCAAGAGAGCAGTGGAAGTCGCATATTACTTTTGGAATCAAATAGTTGAGGCAATTTATTTTAAAGAGTTGTTTATATATAACTTTGTGCTAGTTAGAAAGATCTGTCCAGAGAAACAGTGACTTATGTATTATTAACATTTAAACCTCTAACAAGAGAGAAGTCTCTTGATCCAATAATAATTTTAGATCTCTTATATCTCTATCTAGGCTTTGGGGGTAATAGGACCAGTGAGATAGAAGCCCCTAATTTATATGAAACAGTTTTAGAAACCACATAGGAGCAGAATTTATTTTTAATGAAGCAGATGCTGGGGATAATAAAGAGAAGGAAAGAGTGTCATAAAGTGTTTGGGGCTTGGATACTGAAATGTCAGTGAAAACAGGGTTCTAGTAAGAGCCAAAGAGAGAACTTTTTAGTGTTTATCTCCTCTCCTTAAGGCTCCTGTCTCCCTAAGGCTCCCTTCTTGCACATGGGGCAATTTTCTATATCTAAGCTATACCAAATTTATTTCCACCTTAAAGCCTATACACATTATGTGTCCTACAAGCAATGTTCCTACCCACATCATTTAACATCTTTGCTAAAATGTTAGCTCTTCACAAAGGCCAGCCCTGTGGACTATATAAAGCAGACTTTCCACCATCCCACAACACATTGCCTGCCCTGCAGGTTTCTCCATAGCACTTTATTATGACCTGGTATCATATCAGTTTATAATTTATTTTCTTTCTACCCCATGAAAATATAATTTGTCTGATAGCAGAGACTTTGTATATCTTATTCATAATCAGCCTGGAAAATATTGCCTAGAACAGAGGCCGGGAAATAAAAAAGTACTCAAAAATGCAGTTTAAAAGAAAGGATTTATAATATGAACCTTGATAATGGCGAGGTGAAATTTGGAGTAATAACAAAATTAGTGAAATTTCAACATTTTATTTTTGCTCACATATAAAAACTCGGTCTTTAAATACATATTTTGATATTTGCTTCATAGTGCTTAATTTAATTGAATCATGTTGGTCAGGTAAGAGAACGGAAATAAGATGAATCTATTTGGAGACCTTTGAGCTTCCTGTGTTAGGATGTCTATAACTCTCTAAAGACTTGGGATGTTTTCAGCTGTTATTTTATTAATTACGTTTTCTATTAGGTTTTCCTATTTTTTCTTTGTGTGGACATCTCTTAATGCAAATAGTTGTGTACTTAATGTTGTCCCACATCCCATAGGCCTTCTTTATTCTTTAATCATTATTTTTGTCTTTTGTTTTTGTCTTACTATTTCATGACGCCTGTCTTCAATTTCAGAAATTCTGAACAGAACAATAACAAACAACAACACTGATTCAGCATTTTAAAAAAAAATTCTAACAACAACAAAAGAAAGCCTGGGACTGGATCACTTCACTGCTGAATTACAACAAACATTAAAAAAAAAAAAAAACTAATACTATTTTTTCTCAAATTATACCAAAAAATTGAAGGGGAGGAATTTCTTCTAAACTCATTCTGCAAGTCCATCATTATCCATGTACTAAAACCTAACAAAAACACAACAAAAAGTAGAGAAATATAAGCCAATATTATTGGATAAACATAGATGTAAAACTTCTAGAAAAAATACCAGTAAACAGAATGCAACAACACATCAAAAAGAGGATACAGCATGATAAAGTACGATTTATTTCAAGGATGCAAGAATAGTTCAATATATGTAAATTGATAAAAAGTGACACACTCTATCACCAGAATAAAGGACAAAAAATATGACTATCTCAATAGATGCAGATAAAAACATTTGATAAATTTCAACATCACTTCATGATAAAAATTCTCAACAAATTAGATACACAAGGAATGTATCTCAACCCAAAAAAGGCCGTTTGTGACAAACCCAGAGCCAACATTATACTGATTAAGGAAAAGCTGAAAGATTTTCCTTTAAGAACTGAACAAGACAAAGATGCTCACTTTGATACCCACTTTTACCACTCTTACTGAACACAGCCCTGGAAGTCTTTACCACAGCAATTAGGCAAGAGAAAGAAACAAAAGCCATCCAAGTTAAAATGGAGGAAGTGAAATTGTTCCTGTTCACATATGACATCATTTTATATACAGAAAAGCCTAAAGATTGCACCAACAACTCTAAGAACTGATAAATAATTTCAGTAAAGTTACATGATGCAAAAATCAACATACAAAAATTAGTAGCACTTCTATACACCAATAGCAAACTAGCTGAAAAAAAAAAAGAAAGAAATTTCACAAAAATAGCTAAAAAATATAAAAGATACCTAAAAAAATATTTAACCAAAGAGATGAAAGATTTCTATGAGGAAGACTATGAAGAGGACACAATAAAATGGAAAGATATCCCATGTTTATGGATTGGAAGAATCAATGCTATGAAAGTGACCATATTACTCAAACCAATGTGTAGATTCAATCCAATCTCTAACCAAATATCAAAAACATTCTTTGTACAAATTGGAAAATAATTCTAAAATTTATATGGAACTACAAAATGTGTCAACTAGGAAAGCAATTCTGAGTAAAAAGAATAAAGTTGGTGACACACACTACCTGACTTCAAAATATGCTCTAAAGCTATAGTAATCAAAACAGCATGATATTGGCATAAAAACATGGTAGAGAATAGAAAATCCAGAAACAAATCTACGTATTTACAGCCAACTGATTTTCAAAAACGGTGCCAGGAACTTAGGTTGAGGAAATAACAATCTCTTCAATAAACTGGGAGAACTGGATATCTGCATGCAGAATAACAAAACTAGACCCCTTTCCCTCACTATATGCAAACATAAACACGAAATGGATTAAATACTGAAAGGGAACTGTGAAACTATCAGAAGAAATGGGAAACACTTCAAACATTGGTTTGGGCAAAGGTTTTATGAATCAGATATCATAAACATAGTCAATGAAAGCAAAGATAGACAATAGGGATTATATCAAACTAAAAAGTTTCTGCACAGCAAAGGAAATAATCTACAGAGTAAAGAGAAAACCTGAAGAATATAGGAGAAAATACTTGCAAACTATTCATCTGTAAAGGGTTAATATCTGTAATATACAAGAACTCAAACAACTCAACAGCAAAATACCAAATAAATTGGTTTACATATGAGCAAATGATAAAAATAAACATTTCTCAAAAGAAAACATACAAATGCCCAAGTAGATAAAAATAATCAACATCACCAATCATCATGGAAATGCAAATCGAAAGCACAATGAGATATGACCTCACTCACATTACAATAGCTACTTTCAAAAAAGAGAAAAAAAATGACAAATACTGGTGAGAATGTGAAGAAAAGAAAGATAACACTTATACCCTGTTAAGAATGTAAATTAGCACAGCCATTATGGAAAACACTGTGAGGAGTTTTCAAAAAACTAAAAATAGAACTACCATTAAATCAACCAATCCGTCTATTGTATACATATATCCAAAGGAAAGGAAATCAGTATGTCAGAGATATCGAGAGTCTCATGTTTATTGTAGCACTATTCACAATCGTAAAAAAATGGAATCAACCTGTCCATTGATACAGGGACTAAAAATATGATATATATGATATATATGGATATATATCATACATAAATTAAAAATGTGATATAATATATGTATGTACACAATGAAATACTATTTGGTTATCAGAAAAACTGAAATCCTGCCTTTCATGGCAATATGGATAACACTGGAAGCCATTTTGTTAAGTGAAATAAGCCTGACATTGAAAGATAAATACTGCATGTTCTCAGTTATATGTGAAAGCAAAAAAAGTTGCTCTCATGGAAGTAGAGAGTAGAATAATGGTTACTAGAGGTTGGGAAGGGTAGTGGTGAGGGCAGGACAGGGAGAGTTTGGTTAAGGGGTATAAAATTACAGCTAAATAGAAGCAATAGTTTCTAGTTTTTCTATAATATTACAGGGTGATTACAGTTAATAATTTATAGTATATTTTCAAAGAGGTGGATGAGGGGATTTTGAATGTTCCCAACACAAATGAATAATAATTGTTTGAGGTGATGGATATGCTAATTACCCTGAAAATATCACACTGTAACCATTAATATGTATAATAATGTGCCAATTTAAAAAATATATGGAGATAAGCTCTCTGAAGCTATGCCAGCACGTTCACTCTGCCCTTTTCCCCATATGGAAACTAGGATTAGAAAGGGTGTGAAAAACTATTTCTGCCTTCTCTAGTCCATTTACAATATGAATCCTTCAGCACATGTGCTAATGTAATGGCCTAATAGGCCTGAGGAATATGCACTAGTTTTAAATTTGCAAAATTTTAAAAATAATGGCTTGAAATATCTGTTTTTGTGTAAATATTTAAAATTATGTTATCTTTGCCTCAGCAAGTAATACCTATTTAATAGGTACTTGTCACTAGAATAAATGAATGAATAAAAATATTTTTTCTATAAACAATGAAATTGAAAATTTGCAAAAGGTAAAAATAAAAGCTGGCCTATGATGCAAAGGGGCAATAGACAATGGACTGAAAATGTGAATGAACTAACAGATAAATTAAATAGAAGAAATGTGAATGGGTTGCCCACATTTTTAGGTTTATTTACATTAAACTATACAGTATTAAACCAATTTTTGATTTAATCAGGCAAGAAGTGTTCAGTGAGCAACTTCTAAGGACCCAATTCCTCTTTACATACAGTAAAAATAAAAACAGAAGGTCCTTTGACATTGTATTTGCAGATTCCTGTAGATTCTGTATTGTGATAGAGTATACACAGACAGACATGTATACACACATATTATGGTACTTTAAACCAACCAAATGTCAATTAATCCAACACACTTTTATACTACTTTATTTATAGCTTTTAATGACAATGAAAAATTAAGCAGTTTTCTCTGACTTACCTAACCATGAAACCTCTAATTCATAGCTTCTCCAATTTTTTTGTAATTGCACTTTAAGTTCTGGGAACATGTGCAGATCCTGCAGGACTGTTGCATCTGTACAACATGCCATGATGGTTTGCTGTTTCCATCTCCCCACATCACCTACATCAGGCATTTCTCCCAGTATTATCCCTCCACAACCTTCCTGTCCCCCGTTGTCCCTCCCTTAGCCCCCCACTTCCTAACAGACCCCAGTGTGTGATGTTTCCCTCCCTGTGACCATGTGTTCTCATTGTTCAACACCTGCCTATGAGTGAGAACATACAGTGTTTGGTTTTCTGTTCTTGTGTCAGTTTGCAATGGGGAAAGGATTCCCTGTTTAATAAATGGTGTTGGGAAAACTGGCTAGCCATGTGCAGAAAGATGAAACTGGACCCCTTTCTTACACTTATACACAAATGGATTAAATATTTAAACATAAGACCTAACACCGTAAAAACCCTAGAACACCTGGGCAATACCATTCAGGACATAGGCATAGGCAAGGACTTCATGACTAAAACACCAAAAGCTTCCCAAATTTTAATGAATGAGAAGTTGTAGAAAGAAAACAGAATGTTTAAAACCTGGTATAAAAGGCAAAATGAGATACAGGCCTTTTATCAGTAATTAGACGTTTAAATTATTAATGGTGTTTCTTAGCAAAGATTTCGGAATAAAGAGAATGCATTGCAGTCATCACCATCTCAAAGTGTTCCTGGCATAATTTAAGATAGGGCAATTTATTTAATGAAACTATATTTTTCAGTTCTAAAAAAAATTTAAAAACCATCTCAGAAACAATCTGATGATCTTTGCTAGTGCTCTGGCAGAGTAAAACAGCTATAGTGAGCACAGTCTCAAGGGATAATTAAAGAAATGAATTAATTTAAAAAATTGCAGGAGTTTGGTCTTTATTATGTAAGGTAATTTCTTTTTCATGTTTTCTGTCACTCCTGAGATATATTTTATAAACTGATAAAAGCGTATGAGATTAAAACATGAAACTCCCTTTTAGGGAATAACAACATGATGACATTAATATGTTATATTGACATTGCCAGGATAAACTCTGTCCTCAGCAATGAGAATATATACAGGTCTGAATCATAACTCTAGCATCAGATAAAGCAACAATATTCACGATCTATTCAGTCATGTGCCGTGAATCTGAATAGCTCATAAAAGACAGACTCAGAAAATATCAAATTCAGGTCTAATGTGCTACTTTTTATCTTTTGATACTTTAAAAATACTTAAAGCATGAAATATCAACATGAGATTTTAACATTTGAAACTTACTTGCAATCATGGTTATTCTACAATCATTAATGAAAACTGAAACTAATACCTAGCATATGCTCCACACTTAAAATTTACCATTATACTTATTATACAAATCCCTTTTATATACATTTTCTCAATTAGTTTGAGAAAAGACTCATTTTTTATCCTTGCAAAATTAATGAAAAATTGTAAAAGCAAAAATGTAAAATTATGTAATTGAAGCTTAGAGAGTTAAAAGAACTTCTCTGTTAAACACCTGAGTGGTAGTTTACTTACTCCAAGAGACTCACCTCTAAAGCACTATTTTATACCAACTGGCCTATATATCAAAATTTCAGCTTTGTGTTTAACATTTCATCACCTCCTTCAAAAAACAAAAATGCAACATATATGTCATCTATAATAATATGTAATTTAATGACTGCATTTGGTCGGAGGAAATAAAGATTAATCAGACTTAATTACTATCCTCAAGTAATTCTTAGACTTGCAAAGACTTACTTTTAAGAAAATGATTAGGCCAGGCATGGTGGCTCACACCTGTAATCCCAGCACTTTGAGAGGTCAAAGTGGGCAAATTAATTGAGGTCAGGAGATTGAGACCAGCCTGGCAAACATAGTGAAACACCTGTCTCTACTAAAAATACAAAAGTTTATCTGAGCATTGTGGCACACTCCTGTAATCCCAGCTACTTGGGAGGCTGAGACAGGAGAATCTCTTAAACCCAGGAAGCAGAGGTTGCAGTGAGTTGAAATTGTGCACTCCAGCCTGGGAGACAGAGCAGGACTCTGGAGACACAGAGACGGAGACAGAGACAGAGAGAGAGAGAGAGCGTGAGAGTGTGAGAGAGAGAGTGGAGTGAGAGGAAGGAAGGGACGGAGGGAGGGGTGATTATATTTACTGTGATAATTGATCATAGAGGCATAAAGTGCAGTATAATAAGCAACAGTTAAGCAGGGCCCAACTTTCTCTGGCACGGCAGGGTTAGAAAGACAGCATAGGCAGGGTTAGAAAGGCAGCGTAGGCAGAGAGAAATATTACACCTGCAACCATACTAACTTTGTTAAACGTGAAGAGGTGGATGCAGCTCGTCCCCTGCTAGATGCATTTTGGCTGTGACACCCATCGCCAATGAGTGAAAATGGGTGATAGCAACTCATGCCATCCTGCTTCTCTGGAGAATTGGCCCTTGCACCTTGGCCAAATTTTTACTCCCTGCAGGCTAAACCAATTTCACTTCTGCAGGCTGATCTCTGCCCATGTCTGAGTGACACATAGGATGCTCATGCTCCCTGTTGTATTAAGGAGGAGTAATGTCTGTGTTACAAATTTTGCTTCATAACTTCTAAGTGTTTCGGGCTAATTAGTCCTCAAATGATAACTCATATTTGTTTAGCTTTTCTCTCTGTTTTCTAGCCTGCTTGATTCACTCTCCTCCTTGAGATCACCCATTTAAATAATTTGAACAAGAATTTCCATCTCAGGCTCTCCTTCTAAGAAACCAAATAGAAGACATGGTGTCATACCAGTGAAAGGTTAAGATGTAAGATAGCTGAATAAATTAGCCTAAATAAATTAGGCAAGTAACAATTATGAACTTATGCTTTCATCAGACATCGTGTGTGTATTTATATGTATTGTTGGTGTGTGTGTGTGTGTGTGTGTGATCACAAGGTCCTTGAAAGATCTTCCCTTCTTCACCTTTATGTCTCTTCCTGTTACATCCCTTCAGTCTTAGATTGGTCTCACATGGGTCACATGTCTCACACCTAGAACTATATACTTCGCATAGTAGAGAATACGAAAGCCTTTTCAAACAAATGAACAAAAGACGTAGAATTCTAAATTCAACAATGATGTTGTAATCTTTTATTAATTTACCACAATGCTTGACAAAATATTTTACCAAACATTGTTTATCAAATGTCCTGATATATTTAATATGTTTAAATAGATTGAAGGATAACTGTCATAACAAATTTTCTTATTTGGATACGCTAGTGTGCAAATGCAATGTGGCAACTCTAATAGTTCGTCACAAAATACAACTCAATTGGAGATTATTATATAATTGAAAAGTCAAATTATAATGTAAACAGTTCTATCTTAACCCATTGTCAAACTTTGTCATTAACAACAGAGTTCTTTTTCTCTCCTGACTCTGTGGCTTTTCTCCAGTTTAAAATGAAGGCACAATTCTGCCCACAGTCCCAATCCTACATCCACCTAGGCATCTCACAGCAAAATAAGAGAGCTTCTACTTCAGTCTGTTATTGCACACTTTTTTCATGATTGGCTTGCTTACACAGTGGTTACCAGTCCTATTTCTGAAATAAATGCTATGGCCAGGATATAGCTCTATGTAAATGGACTAGAACTACCATATCCTCTGGTGATCTACAAATAAAATCCACTGAGGATGGGAAGATTTGGTTCTTGAGTTGACATAATGTGGATCACTTGTCCCAAGTCCAGTCTAGGGGTGGAAACTCTTCTTATTCATATGGACTGAGAGAATGGCAGGTGGGGACATTTTCAGAAAGTAATTAAGAATGATAGGCAGGCCCAAAGCAAAACACTTCTCCCCAGAAATGACATTTACATTGAATCAATTAATACTCAGCCAATGTATTAAGAGTGTACCTAGAAATTACACTACATTACAGAAAATAGTTAAGAATATTATGTTTTAAAATTTTATAAATGCAAATGAAGATTTTTAAAACTTTAACTAGAATCACCTAAAGCACTTAGAGATAAAGTATCTCTATCTCTATAAATTTAGTAAAACTATAAACTGTCTCCTTTGTATAAGTGAATTTTGAATAAATAGAATATTGTCACTGACCTGGTTATGAGTACTTTGCTCCCAATACTTTTGTCGTAAATAAAACACAGATATATGAAAAATGTATAAAAATATGGTTTAGTACATATTTTTATACACTACTTTTGTACACTATTCTAACCCATACCCAGGTCATGGACTAAAACTTTGCCCAACTCCCATTAAATTCCTGTCTTGCGTTCAGTCCCAGTATCAAATCCTTCCTTTCCAAGTAACCACCATCCTGTTTAATCATCAATTCCTACATTTCTTTAAAATTTTACCTTATATGCATAATTTTATTATAATTTTTATATAATTTGTTTACCTAGACACCAGAATCTTTGTGATTTGTACGGTATATTTCACTTTAAACATTCTCCCTCCATGTTGTAATTTCCTTCTTACAATGGATCTGTTAAAGTGCATGTTTCTTTAGACCTACGGAGTTTTCTATGGTTTCTGTGTTCTGTTGTAGCATTTCAGTGTGTTCCTCTGTTCTTTGTAGTTACCAAAACTTGTCATAGCATCTCAGATGTTAGATTAAGCTTGATTTTCATCCCGTTGCCCAGATTATTAGTGTTATGTTATTTTATAAGGAGTCTTACTATATCTGCTATTCCTTTTTGTTTTTGTACATCATTAACAATTGACGTTCACTGCTGGATATATTGATTTGTTGGAGGTTGACAATTGGTAATATTCTGTTAGATGTTATTATTTGTATGTGAAATCATGTTACAAATAATCACATATCTCCATCCTTTATCTAGTGGTATGATTCACAGAGAAAAGGCTCTATAAATATTTTGTTTCAGTCACTATATTAGAAACTACTGAAATGGTTAATATTTTAATAATCATTATAAACTAATGGATTCAAACACATTTCATAGGTTTTAATTCATTGCAATTATTGTATGTGATGAGCTCAAATGATCTCATAGTTGACACCAGAAAACTTTCAATTTGTTGTTTTGACCTTTTGACAGTACCCCATAAACACTGACAGCTTTCTTGCTATCTGATTTAACAAGATACTCCAGGGTCATCTTGCAAATTTTTTGCTCCATTACTGGAATTCATCATTTTTCTAAGAAACATTGCTTTAAGTAAGAGATGATATTTGATGACCACAGTCAGATGACATTTTATGACCACTAGAGATGCTCATTGCTACTTGATTATTTACTGTTTCTAGGTATATTCAGTGGTCACATATAGAAAAATACATAATACACACAAGAATACACATACACCATAAAATATCTTGCATATTCATATGGATAATTTAATCCAAACTCTTAACTACAGGATTTTTACTAAAATACCTCTGAATTGCACCTGTGTCTCCTCTCTTACACATTGACAGTATTACTTCTAAGGATTACAGAGATTAAGGAATTACACAATACCATAATTATTTCCTTTATTGAAATAAACATTATTTGAAGCATAACATATTAATACTCTTAATCTCTATCAGAGTTCTCCAGTGAAACTGAACAATCAGGATGAGAGGATAGATGGACAAATAAATATGTAGATAAACAGAAAAATCAATAGATACATGTATAAATACATAAATTATAAAATACAGCTTAATAGATTTTATATCTACTCTATTCATTCTTTCCCTTCCATTTATAAGTCACATTATCTACATTGATAGAACACGAATCTATTACATACTATTGTTTGTAGCTTATCAGAAGTTCGTTATTCATTCATGGGTAAGAAAATATCTTATCATGAAGGACTAGATAGTATACATTTAAGATTTTTGGACCATGTAGTCTCTCTTGCAATTACACACACAGGCCATTCTACTGTGAAAGCACTAATAAGGAATATGTTAATAAGTGAGCATGACTGTGTAAATATAATACCATATTTTAAAAAAGAAAAAAGAAACAAAGCAGATTTGGCTCATGAATTATAGTTTTCTACTGCTTACTCAGCTAGATTGCCCAGGAAGTGCTCATAAAAACATTATTCCCTCAGCTTTCACATGTTGTTAACAATTTGTATGTGGTCATTATGCTTGATAGTCAGTTTAGTTGGACATGCAATCTATGGCTCACATTTTTTAAATTTCTTTAAATGTTTTATAAGATCTTCTTTGGCTATAAAGCATTACACTGATGTTTTCCGATAATTCATTTTTTTCCTTTTCTATTTCATTTACTCTCTTTATTTAGATGCTTAAGTGTTTTGATATCTTTTCTTAAAATATAGTAATTTTATATGCTTTATGCTAAAAACTCTCAATAAACTAGGTATTGATGGAAGGTATATCAAAATAATAATGGCAGTACATCTTTCTTAAGGTTAATTAAGAATAAATAATATAATACATGTAAAGGATTTTGTAGAGGACTAGGCATGGTA
>CAUYLG010057652.1:0-12623 GCA_963573385.1 Cacajao melanocephalus
GGATTACAGGCATGAGCCACCATGACTGGCCCTCTTTTCCCTTTTTTATAAATGAGCAAACTGATATTCAGAGAAATTAAGTCAGATGCCCAAATCCATAGCCTCCTCTGGGCCTTGCCTCTGACCTCCTATCCTCTGGCCTTCCCCCAAAGGGAAGCTGATGTAGAAATCAAAGTAGAAACTATGATTTAATTTACTTTAAATTCCAGTGACGGAGCAAGGATGGCAGAAGAAGAGTCAAGAGGACAATTTTGCTTTACCTTCCGGGCTCTATGAAAAATATATTTATGTATTCCTAGTGTAATCAAAATTAATAAAATGGCTGGGCATAGTGGCTCATGCCTATAATCCTATCACTTTGGTAGGCTGAAGCAAGCAGATTACTTGAGGTCAGGATTTCAAGACCAGCCTGGCCAACATGGTGAAACCCCATCTCTCCTAAAAATGCAAAAAAAAAAAAAAATTTAGCCAGGCTTGGTGGCAGGCACCTGTAGTCCTAGAAACTTGGGAGTGAGGCAGGAGAATCACTTGAACCAGGAAGCGGAGGTTGCAGTGAGCCGAGATTGCGCCACTGCACTCCAGCCTGGGTGACAGAGCCAGACTCCATCTCAAAATAATAATAATAAGAAGAAGAAAATGTAAAAGTGATAATATTGAGGAGAACTCTTTGTATATCCACAATATAATCTCAGCCAGTAACAAGTGTTATGAAGAAAATAAAACAATAACAAAATAGGGTGACAGGGGCAAGTAGACTAAGAAAAAGGCCCTCCAAGGAGGTAAGCTTTGAGCTGAGACCTGCAGAAAAGGAATCAGCGATGTGAGGGGATGGTCAAGGAAGGAGCTGCCCAGGCAGAAGGAACAGCAACTGCAGAGGCACAGGAGCAAGGACAGTGCTCCTGGTGTTGGTGAACAGGGAAGGGGTGGTGTAGGTGAGGCAGCAGGATCGGGTTCACACAGGACTTGTAGTGGGGGTGAGGAGTTTGGGGAGCCAGTGAAAGGTTTAAGCAGTAGAGCACCAGTATCTGCCATACGTTTTTAAAAATTTTTATTTATTTTTATTATTTTTATTTTTTTAAGAGATGAGGTTTCACCGTGTTGGCCAGGATGGTCCTGATCTCCTGATCTTGTGATCCACCTGCCTCGGCCTCCCAAAGTGCTGGGATTACAGGCGTGAGTCACTGTGCCCGGCTCTGCTACATATATATATATATATATATATATATATATATTTTTTTTTTTTTTTTTTAAAGATGGGGTTTCACCATGATGGCCAGGCTGGTCTTGAACTCCTGATCTCAGGTGATCCACCCACCTCGGCCTCCCAAAGTGCTAGGATTACAGGCGTGAGCCACCCTGCCTGGCCTCTGCTATACATTTTTAAAGGTCACTCTGGCTGTTGAATGGTGGTGACTTGGTATGGGAAAAGAGCAGAGGCAGGGCATCCCATTATTACAGTTGTCAGGGTGGGGTTTTGGGCAAGAGTGGTGGCCGCAGAAATGAAGGAAGTAAAAGGGTTTCAGGATATATTTGGGAAGCAGTTATTTTTGTTTTTTTTGTTTTTTTTGAGACGGAGTCTTACTCAGTTGCCCAGGCTGGAATGCAGTGGCACAATCTTGGCTCACTGCAACCTTCGCCTCCTGGGTTCCAGTGATTCTAGTGCCTTAGCTTCCTGAGGCAGCTGGGATTACAGGTGTGCACCACCA
Source organism: Cacajao melanocephalus (assembly GCA_963573385.1). NCBI lineage: Eukaryota > Metazoa > Chordata > Mammalia > Primates > Pitheciidae > Cacajao > Cacajao melanocephalus. The sequence continues at coordinate 1,707 of CAUYLG010057652.1, forward strand.
CGCCCAGCTAATTTTTGTATTTTTAGTAGAGATGGGTTTTTGCCATGTTAGTCAGGTTGGTCTCGAACTCCTGGCCTGAAGCAATGCTTTTGCCTTAGCCTCCCACTCAAAGTAGTGGGATTACAGGTGTGAGCCATCGCATCGGGCTGGGTTCAGGATTATTTGGAAGTGGAGCTACCAGCAGCTACTGAGGGACTGGCCGTGGATAATGGAGGATCCAGGATGACTCAGAGGTTTGGGTCAAGGTCCTTCTGTTCCAACTCTCCATGTATTTCTCCAAGCGACGTCAGGGTCAAGAGGACTGGAGGGCTCCATTCTTCATGTCAACCCATTTGTCTTACATCCTCCACCTGAGCAACAGAGTGATTCTGCTCAAAGGCAGATGGATTCTACAGCTGAGGCTCATAGGAGATGGTCATCTCCAACTGTGTTCCAACTGGGGCTAGTCACATGCCTGAAATTTACCACTCACAACCATTTCTTATTAAAAAATGAGAAAGGGGGTTTCTGGGTGTGGTGGCTCATGCCATAATCCCAGCACTTTGGGAGGCTGAGGCAGGAGGATTGCTGGGGCCCAGGAGTTTGAGACCAGCCTGGGCAACATAGTGAGACCCACCTCTACAAAAAAATAAAAAACAAAAAATTAGCTGGGTTTGGTGGTGTGTGCCTGTAGTCTTAACTACTCAGGAGACTGAGGAAGGAGGATCCCTTTAATCCAAGAGTTTGAGGCTGCCATGAGCTGTGATTGTACCACTGCATTCCAGCCTGTGCAACAGAGACCCCTGTCTCTCTCTCTCTTCCTTCCTTCCTTCCTTCCCTTTCTTTCTTTTTCTTTCCCTTTCTTTCTTTTCTTTCTTTCTTTCTTCTTTCTTTCAGATGGAGTTTTGCTCTTGTTGCCCAGGCTAGAGTGCAATGGCATGATCTTGGCTCACCGCGACCTCCACCTCCCAGGTTCAAGTGCTTCTCCTGCCTCAGCCTTCTGAGTAGCTAGAATTACAGGCATTGGTCACCACACCAGGCTAATTTTGTATTTTTAGTAGAAATGGGGTTTCTCCCTGTTGGTCAGGCTGGTCTTGAACTCCCGACCTCAGGTGATCCGCCCATCTCAGCCTCCCAAAGGGCTGAGATTACAGGAGTGAGCTACGGTGCCTGGTCCCTGTCTCTTTAAAAAAAAAAAAAAAAGAGAGAGAGAGAGAGAGAAAGGAAGTATTGCTTTTTTTTTTCTTTTTTTTTTTTTTTTTTTATGAGAACACAAAACTTTACAAAGGAAGTTGCCTAAGCCAAGAGCACAGCATATATTTGGAAGTGAAAAGTAGAGCAAGGACTCAAACCCAAAGCTTCTGCATGGCTGCTTAGATAGCTGAGTGTCAGACTAAAGTCAGACTAAAATCAGACTGAAATGTAAGTGAGTGAGTAGATGAGTTCTTAGCTCCTTGTTCAACAAAGGACTTGAGCTGGGTGTGGTGGCTCATGCCTGTAATCCCAGCAATTTGGGAAGCTGAGGTGGGCAGATCACCTGAGGTAAGGAGTTTGAGACCAGCCTGGCCAAAATGGTGAAACCTTGTCTCTATTAAAAATACAAAAATCAGCCAGGCATGGTGGTGGGCGCCTGTAATCCCAGCTACTCTGGAAGCTGAGGCAGGAGAATCTCTTGAACTCAGGAGGTAGAGGCTGCAGTGAGCCAAGATCATGCCACTGCACTCCAGCTGAGGCAATAGAGTAAGACTCCATCTCAAGAAAAAGGACTTGAGGTTGACTGATGCGCTCCTTTGAGATGTTAGAAATTGAGAAACTAAGGAGCTTCCCTACCTCTGCCCAACCAGAAATCTGAGTGTGATCCTTGGCTCCTTTCTTGTCCACCTCAATCCATAGCTACCCAGTCCCAGACTACCTTCTAAGTGTCTCCCAATAAAGTTGGAGGGGTAACCAGGAACAAGAAGGTCAGGTAAGCAATTTGTTTTTCATCCAAGAATCAATGAAGAAGCTGAGCAGAGAGGTGACATGCTCAGACATGCATTTGGAGAAGATGCTCGGCTGATGTGTGAAGAATGGACGGGACATGCACCAGAAGGGATGCAGACAGGAAGACCAGTTAGGATATGGTGTCAGCAATTCAGAGAGAGAAATGATAACTGCATTCCAGGGAGAGGACACACAACAGCTGCAAAGCCAGGAAGGGAGGAAAGGGCACAACGCTTGCGGGAATTCAGAAGGATCTGTGGCCAAAGCAGAGGAGTGGGGAGGGACTGGAAAGGAAGATGGGGCCCTATCCTGAGGAAGCAGGCTCAGACAGGGCAGCTCCCCAGTGTGGCTCAGGGCCTGTTTTAGGTTTGTCTAACAAGCTCTCCAGTCCCTATTTTCCTAAGATGGGATTGTAGGTGGACAACAAAAACCAATTCTGGCAGACTTAAATATACAAAAAAATATATTGGGCATATATTCAGGTAGCTGCCACTGCTGAACAATGGACACCAGAGTTCACATCCGAACTATCTCCAGCACCAGACCCCAGAAACTAGATATGGCCACTGCTGCCTCTGTCACCAGAATGTGTTCTTTGCTGGCCCTGAATCTTTGAGTCAAAGTCCCCCATGTATTTGATTGGCTGAGCCTAGGTTATGTGCTCCCACCCTTGCTGCAAGGATGCTGAGAAACTGTGTAGATGGCATTTGTGATTTTCATTCTGGGAGGTGGGCTTTGACTTACTGCAAGACTCATGGAATAGAGAATTTCCAAAACATAACAAAAGAGTTTAGAGGTTGAGCAGCCAAAAACATTCAAGTATTCACTTCACTGTAAAATGCAACTGGGTGAATTATAGGAATAGTTTAGAATGAGAGGCAACATGAAGGGATACATGCCCTTGCTAACAGAGAGGACTTTGCCAGGATGCCTTATTTTGCCAGTATTGCTAGCTTTGTTTCTTTCTCTCTTTCTTTCTCTTTCTTTTTCCTTCTTTCCTTCTTTCTTCTTTCTTTCTGTCTGTCTTTCTTTCTTCTTTCTTTCTTCCTTCCTTCCTTCCTTCTCTCTCTTTCTTCCTTCCTTTCTTTCTTTCTGACACAGTTTCGCTTTTGCTGCCCAGGCCCAGAGTGCAGTGGCACGATCTCGGCTCACCACAACCTCTGCCTCCCAGGTTCAAGCAATTCTCCTGCCTCAGCCTCCCAAGTAGCTGGGATTATAGGCATGCACCACCACACCTGGCTAATTTTGTAGTTTTAGTAGAGACAGGGTTTCTCCATGTTGGTCAGGCTGGTCTCAAACTCCTGTCCTCAAGTGATCTGCCCGCTTCGGCCTCCCAAAGTGTTAGGATTACAGGCGTGAGCCACCACGCCTGGCCTGTATTGCTAGCTTCCTAAAACAGGGAGAAAATGATCCTGACTCTGATAATGGTCAAGTATTATCCTCTACCCTCCTCCAGATAACAATGTAAATGTTGGCCAAAATATAAAAACAAGGATTTGGCTGGGCATGGTGGCTCAAACCTGTAATCCCAGCGCTTTGGGAGGCCAAGGCGGGAGGATCACTTGAGGCCAGGAGCTCAAGACCAGCCTGGCCAACATAGTGAGACCCTGGTTAATTAAAAAAAAATTAATTAACCAGGCGTGGCAGTGTGCACCTGTGGTACCAGCTACTTGGGAGGCTGAGGCGGGAGGATGGCTTGAGTCCAGGAGTTTGAGGCTGCAGTGAGCTGAGACTGCACCACTGTACTCCAGCCTGAGTGACAGAGTGAAACCCTGTCTTTGAATTAAAAAACGAAAACGAGGATTTGAAAGCACTGCAGAGCAAACAAAAACAGTCTGAAACTAGAGGAGATTCCTTGTTAAAGGGGAAACACATTGGGGAAATCTCCTTGTCTATCCTTTCCTCCTGAAGGCATCCCCCAGTGTGGGCAGTGCTCAGAAGCCAGGACTCAGGCAGAAATCTTGAGGAAGGAAGAAGCTGCTTGAGATATTAAAGGGTGGAATTAGGGGCTGCTAAAATGGATAGAAATTGAAGGGGAAATCCTGGAAAGAAGAAGGGCACAAAGGGGGTAAGTCCCCAAATAAGTCTATATGTATATATACATATTTTGGGGGCTTACCCACTCCGTGCCCCTCTTCTTTCCAAAGGACCGGCCTGACCCTTTAACATAAAAGCACAGAGTTGACTCCAAGGAGGCCAGTGGAAAGCAGTAGATAGAAGGCCAAAAGAACTGAGCAGAGATTTCAGATGTTTCCCACCACAAGGGTATAGAATTAGAAGTTTGAATCTCTCCAACTTACAGAGATTTGGTAAACACCCCAGGCTTTCCACCGAAACCTCAGAAGTGCCATACCTTAACAGTAAAGGCTGTTTCTCAAGACTAAAGGGTCTGGCCCAAGATTCATTGGCAAAACAAAATAGACCCAATAGCCAACAATCGGAAACAACATAACCGTCCGTCGGCATGGATGAACAAAACGCAGGGGCAAAACGCAGAACAGGTCGACCATCCCAAACCCAAAAGTCCAAAATCTGAGATGCTCCAAAGTCCAAAACCTTTTAAGGACTAACATACATCTCAAAAAGAATGCCCACTGGAGCCTTTTGGATTTCAGATTTTTGTGTTTAGGATGTTCAGTCAATAAGTATAGTGCAAACATTTCAAAATCCAAAACACTTCTGGTGTCAAATAATTTAGATAAGAAATACTCAACCTTTTTTTTTTTTTTTTTTTTTCAGACAGAGTTTGACTCTGTCACCCAGGCTGGAGTGGAGTGGCATGATCTCAGCTCACTGTAACCTCTGCCTCCCAGGTTCAAGCAATTCTCCTGCCTCAGCCTCCTTGAGTAGTTGGAATTATAGGTGTGCACCACCACACCTAGCTAATTTTTGCATTTTTAGTAGAGACGGGGTTTCACCATGTTGGCCAGGCTGGTCTCAAACTCCTGACCTCAAGTGATTCACCTGCCCCGGCCTCCCAAAGTGTTGGGATTACAGCCATGAGCCACCATGCCTGGCCAAAAAATACATATTTAAAAAGAACCAGATAGAACATTTACAATTCAAAATACAGTATTTGAAATAAAAAAATCACTGATTGGGCTTACTATCAGAAGAAAGAGTGAGTGACCTTGAAGATAGATCTAAATTATCCAATTTGAAGAATAAAGAGAGAGAAAAGATTGTCTCACTGACTTGCGGAACTTAAGTCATGTAATTTCAGTCCCAGAAAAAGAGATGAGAATGGGACAGAAAAAGTATTTGAATTTCGTAAATTTAATGAAAAACCTCATTAGAAATCCAAAAAGTTTAGCGAAATCCAAGTATGAGAAATACAAAGAAAACAATACCTAAACATGTCATAATCAAACTACCAAAAACCGAAAAGAAAGAGAAAGTCTTGCAAGTAGCCACAGAAAAAGACCTATTTTAACAGATTGCATATAGAGAAACAATACAAGTGAAATCTGACTTCTCACTGGAAACCATGGAGCCAGGAAACAATAAAATATCATCTTTAAAGTGCTGAAAAATAAACAAACAAAAACCTGTCAGTCCAGTGAGATAAAGATCTTTTCAGGTAAGTGAAAGCAGAGAGCATTAATTGCTGGCAGACCTGCAGAGTAAGAAATGCTGCTGCAGGCAGTGGCTCACTCCCAGTCATCTCAGCACTTTGGGAGGCTGAGGAAGGAGGATTGCTTGAGTCTAAAATGTGCCACAATGCCCAGCTAATTTTGTATGTGTGTGGAGACGGAGGTCTCATTATGTTCCCCAGGCTGATCTCAAACTCCTCCTGTCTCAGCCTCCCAAAGTGCTGGCATTACAGGCATAAGTCACCATGCCTGTCCCCCAAAAGTTAGATCTGTAGAAGGATATGCAAGAACACTAGAAACAGTGAGTATATGGACAAATATATGAACAAATATTTTTTATCTACTTTTAATTGACTGGTAAACATCAAAATAATATTTTGTTACGGAGTTTTTAATTCATGTAGAAGTAAAATGTGTGGCAACAACAGCATGAAAGACAGGAGATAAATTGAATTCTATTGTTATAAGCTTCATATCTTTTTTTTTCTTTGAGACAGAGTCTCCCTCCGTCGCCCAGGCAAGAGTGCAATGATGCGATCTCTGCCTCCTGGGTTCCAGCAATTCTACCACCACAGCCTCCTGAGTAGCTGGAATGACAAGTACCTGCCATCATGCCCGGCTAATTTTTGTATTTTTGTAGAGACGGGGTTTCACCATGTTGCCCAGGCTGGTCTTTTTTTTTTTTAAGACAGAGTCTTGCTCTGTTGCCCAGGCTGGAGTGCAGTGTACAACGCCCAGCTACTTTTTGTATTTTTTAGCTGACACGGGGTTTCACCATGTTGGCCAGGCTGGTCTTGAACTCTTGACCTCAGGTATCTGTCTGCCTCAGTCTCCCAAAGTGCTGGGATTACAGGCGTGAGCCATTGCACCCATCCCATATCTTTTATTCTAAATAAACTGTGATAGGTTATGGATGTGTATTGTAATCCCCAGAGCAACCACTTAAAAATACAGGAAGTAGGTAAATTTAAATGAAGTACTAAAAATATTTGATTAACCTAAAAGAGGACAGAAAGGAAAAAGAGAACAAAAAACAGATGGGACAAAAAAGAAACACAGCAAAATTGTATATCTAAATCTTACCGTATAAAAACTGCATTAAATATTTATGGACTAAACATTCTAATTAAAAGAATAAAAAAGTAAGACAACTTTATACTGCCTTCAGAAAATGCACTTTAGGCAGGGCGCAGTGGCTCACACCCTAGGACTTTGGGAGGTGGAGGCGGGCGGATCACCTAAGATCAGGAGTTCAAGCCTGGCCAATGTGGTGAAACCCTGTCTCTACTAAAAATACAAAAATTAGCCGAGCATAGTGGCAGGCGCCTGTAATCCCAGCTACTTGGGAGGCCGAGGCAGGAAAATCCCTTGAACCCGGGAGGCAGAGATTGCAGTGAGCTGAGATCACACCACTGTACTCAAGCCTGGGCAACAGAGCAAGACTCTGTCTCAAGAAAAAAGGAAAAAAGCACTTTAAAATACTGATTGTTAGAAAATAAAAGAATGGAAAAAGATATCATGAAAACTGTGAGCAAAAGAAGGCTGGTATAGTTAAATTAATGTCCGAGAAGTAAAACTCAAGACAAAGATTATCATCTGAGATAAAGAGGGACATTCCAGGCCGGTGCGGTGGCTCACGCCTGTAATCCCAGCACTTTGGGAGGCCAAGGCGGGTGGATCATGAGGTCAAGAGAGCGAGACCATCCTGGCCAACATTGTGAAACCTTGTCTCTGCTAAAAATACAAAAATTAGCTGGGCATGGTGGCGTGCGCCTGTAATCCCAGCTACTTGGGAGGCCGAAGCATGAGAGTCACTTCAACCCAGAAGGTGGAGGTTGCAGTTAACTGAGATTGCACCACTGCACTCCAGCCTGAGCAATAGAGCAAGAGTGTCTCAAAAAACAAAAAAACAACTAAATGGTACTAGTCAAAGGACAGACAAATAGGTTAATGGGATGGAAATAGGCCCATAAGAATATGGACAATTGTCAGCATGCCCTTTTGGATTGTAAGCTTTGTATCTGGGTCTGTATTTGCCTGGTTTCCGGCTGCATCCCCAGAGCCTAGAACAGAGCTGATTACTTAGTGAGTATAAAGTAACTGAATAACCAGAGCCTAATACATAGTAGGTGCCCAATAAATATTCATTGAATAAATGCATTTTAAGAAATGGGGTGGGCATAACAATCTGTCCCAGGGCCAAACTATATGCTTTTTACACATTTTATTTATTTATTTTTGAGACAGAGTCTCACTCTGTCGCCCAGGCTGGTGTGCAATTGTGTGATCTCAGCTCTTTGCAACCTCCACCTCCCAAGTTCAAGCAATTCTCCTGCCTCAGCCTCCCGAGTAGCTGGGATTACAGGTGCCCGCCACCACACCCAGCTAATTTTTGTATTTTTAGTAGAGACAGTGTTTCACCATGTTGGCCAGGCTGGTCTCAAACTCCTGACATCAGGTGATCCATCCCCTTCGGCCTCCAAAGTGCTAGGATTACAGATGTGAGCCATCACACCTAGCCCATACTGTATGCTTTTAGATATGCTAATTCTGGAGGATACCCGATCACCCTACCTTACTCTATTCCCACTTCTAGTTCCCTTTGCTGGAATCCTCTCTTTCCTTTCCTTTATCCAGAAAATCAGCACTACTAGCTCCCTGATCTGCACTATCCCCAACCCTCCAACTACTGTGGATCCTCCAAAATTCAGAAAGCAGATCATGCTAGGGGCTCTAGAGATTGTCCTCCAGCAGAACCAAGATGGAGGAAGAATGAGAGACTGGGCTGGAATTGCCCCCTTGGAAGGGTGATCAACTGCACAGGGTTGCCCAGATGGTGGTGGGGGTGGGGCTTTCCCGGGACATAGGACTATGAGTTTTTAAACTAGGATAGTCCTGAGCAGGATGGTTGGATACCACCCCTCCTGGGAATCCTCCAGCCTCTGGACTATACCTCTCCCATGGAGCGGACTGCCAACCCTAGGGTCAGCAGTCTTTTTGCAATGATTGGTTTAAATGTCCAGAGCAAAGATGGCTCCATATTCTCACCCCCAAAACAGGGTCTGAAGCTTAGGAAGCGCTAGGTAAATAGTTGGATGACAAGCATGCTTAAGAGCAGAGAAAGGGCCCCGCCCTCTGGGACTCCCTAAACCCAAGGTGGGCTGTTTTTTTACAGCTACATCCCCTCCTTCCTGCACACTTCGCACCTGTCCCAAGTAGGGAGATGCCTTTCTTGCCCCATCTAGCCCCATTATATCCCTGTCCACCCTGCGTATTGTATCAAGCACCAGCATATTTCTGCAGTCAACATTTATGTATGTTTTAATTATTTTTATTAAAGTATTTTTTCTTAAGTTTCAATATAGAATGTTAGCAAGGGAAAAGTCAAAGCCCCACCCCCCCCATCCCATGCTGCCCTATCCCCTCGCTCTTAAAAACACTTCATTTTTTTTTTTTTAATCAAAATTGTCAAAAATTGCCAGTGCTGACTGTATTGCAAGTCGTCACAGCGGGGTATTGGGAAAAGTTTTCAATTAGCAATAATTGCACCTCGGATAAACCTCATTGGCTACGATACTGCCACTGCGCAAAGCTAAACACTTCATTTTCACCTTTTCTGCTTTTAGCTATGATGGCTTGTGCCACAAATCCAATTGATATGCATATACCTCAATTTCTTGATTTATCCATTTGAATTAACATTTGATTAATCAATTAATTAACAATTTCTTGATTTATCCATTTGAATTGACTCTTCTCAAGAAAAAAGACATTTGCTCATTTACATTAATGCTCATCTCCCAATCCTTTCTACATTGTCTTATAGTGTTAGTTTATTCTCCTGTTGACTGATGACTGCTTAAAACTTTTATTTCCATTTCTATCCACTTTATAATATCTGCCTTTTTTTATTTTCCTTTTCTTTTCTTTTTATTTTTTTTGTAATACAGATGGGGTCTCAACATGTTGCCCAGGCTGGTCTTGAACTCCTGGGCTCAACCGATCCTCCTGCCTTGGCCTCCCAAAGTGCTGGGATTACAGGCATGAGCCAGCGTGCCTGGCCATGATAGTATCTCTTGATTTATACTATGTAAAATGAAAAAGTTAGCATCTGTGCAGTGTTTGATCTCTCTTCCTCTACTTCAGCCTTCTGACACTGATAGTTATACTCTTATATTGCCAAGAGTTATAATATTTACATATCTTCTATAACTATAATTGTCTTCCATGTTTTATCTAGAGAGTAATCCCACTCATTTAAATCCAATAAATAGCATTTTCAATATTACAATAAGAAACAAATTCTAATTTGAGATTATATTGGATTCATAAAACAAGAAAGGGCATTATGCTAATAAAGCGATCAATTAGACAACATGAAAGAGTCCTGGGAAATAAAAAACATGATTGCCCAGATAAAAAATATAATGAAAAAGTCTAGAAGCTAGGACCAGCAAATAAGGAAGTACTGAAAAAAAACGAACCTGAAAGAGCTCTCAACAGCCAAAACCGGAACAGTATGAGCAAAAAAATAAATAATGTCATATTGGATTGTAACTCAAAGTATAAAATAAATAAACGTGAGTCTGGAGTGATCTAAATACATGGTTGAATAAATAAATACATAGTGGGAAAGGACAGATCTTCCTTACAGGGGAATACCAAATAATACATAGATATACTCTCCCCTCCAGATGGTGCTGAATTGGCCCTGCCCCCTTGAATGTGTGCTGGACTTAGTGACTCATTTCCAAAGACCAGAGTACAGATCGGGGAAAAAATAGTAACTTTAAAGTGGAAAAATCTGGCAAACACTGCTTTAATCAAGTGATCAAGGTTATGTCACCAGCTGATAGCATGTGATGAGCTGGACACTCCACCTTTGTTATATTTTCCCCCAAAATGCCTAACTCCAGTCTAATCATGAGAAAAATTCCAAATTGAGGAACATTCTATGGAATACCTTACCAGCCCTCTTAAAACTGTCAAAGTGACTTTAAAAAACAAGGAAAGAGGCCGGGCGCGGTGGCTCACGCCTGTAATCCCAGCACTTTGGGAGGCCGAGGTGGGAGGATCACGAGGTCAGGAGACCGAGATCATCCTGGCCAACATGGTGAAACTCCGTCTCTGAAAAAAAAAAAAAAAAAAAACAAGGAAAGACTGAAAAATTATCACAGAGAAGACCAAGGAGACATGAGGACTAAATACAGTGGGGTATACAGGATTGGGTCCTGGAACAGAAAAGGACATTAGTAGGAGAACTGGTGACAATCTGGAGTTTCATTAATAGTAATATATAAATGTTAACTTCTTAGTTTTGTTGGAACATGGTTACGTAAGATGCTCACATTAGAGGAAAGGG
>CAUYLG010057654.1:0-16831 GCA_963573385.1 Cacajao melanocephalus
TGGGTCTCCTGAATACAGCACTCAGACGGGTCTTGACCCTTTATCCAATTTGCCAGTTTGTGTCTTTTAATTGGGCCATTTGGCCCATTTACATTTAAGGTTAATATTGTTATATATGAACTTGATCCTGCCATTATGATGCTAGCTGGTTGTTTTGCCTGTGAATTGATCCAATTTCTTCATAACGTCTATGGTCTTTACAATTAGATAAGTTTTTGCAGTGGCTGGTTCTGGTTTTTCCTTTCCATGTTCAGTCCTTCCTTCAGTAGCTCTTGTAAGGTAGGCCTAGTGGTAACAAAATCTCTCAGAAGTTGCTTGTATGTAAAGGATCTTATTTCTCTTTAACTTAGGAAGCTTAGTTGGGCTGGATATGAAATTCTGGGTTGAAAATTCTTTTCTTTAAGAATGTTGAATATTGGCCCGCACTCTCTTGTGGCTTGTAGGGTTTCTGCTGAGAGATCTGCTGTGAGTCTGATAGGCTTCCCTCTGTGGGTAACCTGACCTTTCTCTCTGAATGCCCTTAGCAATTTTTCTTCACATCAACCCTGGTGAATCTGATGATTATGTGCCTTGCAGTTGCTCTTCTCAAGGAGTATCTTTGTGGTGTTCTCTTTATTTCCTGTATTTGAATGTTGGCATGCCTTGCTAGGTTGGGGAAGTTCTCCTGGATAATATCCTGAAGAGTGTTTTCCAACTTGGTTTCATTCTCCCCATCACTTTCAGATACACCGATCAAAGGTAGACTTGGTCTTTTCACATAATACCATATTTCTTGGAGGCTTTGTTCATTTCTTTTCATTCTTTTTTTTCTCTGATCTTATTTCAGTGAATTGATCTTCAGTGAATTGATCTTTCACTGATATTGTCTTCTCACTTTATTTCAGTGAATTGATATCTTTTCTTCCTCTTGATTGATTCAGCTGTTGAAACTTGTGGATGCTTCACGAAGTTCTTGTACTGTTTTTCAGCTCCATCAGATCGTTTATGTTCTTCTGTACACTGGTTATTCTAGTTAGTGTTTTGTCTAACCTTTTTTCAAAGTTCTTAGCTTCCTTGTATTGGGTTAGAACATGATCTTTTAGCTCAGAGAAGTTTGTTATTACCTACTTTCTGAAGCCTGCTTCTGTCAGTTTGTCAAACTCATTTCTCCATTCAGTTTTGTTGCCTTGCTGACAAGGAGTTGTGATCTCTTGAAGGAACTGTCACAAGAACAGAAAACCAAACCTAGCATGTTCTCACTCATAAATCCCTGTTGAACAATGAGGACACATGGATACAGGGAGGGAAATATCACACACCAGGGCCTTTCAGGGGTGGGAGACTGGGGAAGGGATAGAATTAGGAGAAATACCTAATGTAGATGAATTGTCTTATTGATTTCAAAGTATCTGTTATTTATTAGCATATAATTCCATAGTTGATTTCATATATTGTACATATTATCTATATGACCATATGACTAGTAGTTTTACTTTTATAGTAGTATTTTTGATAAAAGTTTATAATTTTATTAAAATCTATTTTTTTCTTAATTTTCAGTGCATCTCATGTTTTAGAAATCTCCCTTCACCACAGCTCATAAAGATATTACCTTGTGTTATTTTATGGAAACTTTACTGTTTTACCTTTCCTTTTTGATGTACTCTCCACCTCATATCATGTATCATTTGAGGTGGGAATCAAGTTTCATTTTTTTTCCATATGGATATGCCACTAATCTAGTACTATTTCTTAAAAAGATTGTCTTTTCCTCACCAAGTTTCATTGCCTCCTTTGTCATATATCAAGTGCACATATATGCCAAAAAAAAATTTTTAGGTTCTTAATTTTGTTCCGTTGGTTTATTTGTATATTGTGCCAATATCATACTGCCTTAGTTATTGTGCCTTTATAGTAAACTTTGGCACTTGGTTGGGCACTTTCCAAAATGTTCTCAAAATAATTTTGCCTAATCTGGGTAATTTGTATTTCCATAGAAATTTTTAAAGTTTGACAATTTTCACCAAAAAAAATGTTATTTGTTTGGGAGTGCTTTGAGTCTATATACCAGTCTGGAAGATAACTTTAAAATAATGAGTCTTCTGGTATATAGTATATTTCTCTTCTACGTTATTTGTCTTATTTAGTTGTAGTCAGTAATGCTTTCTTAAAACTGTATTTCCAATCAGAAGTTTAAAAAATTACATATTTATGGTGTATATGATGTTTAGATAGGTGTATATACACAAATTGTGGAATGGCTGCACCAAGCTAATTAACATATGCAGTGTATTACATACTTGCGGAGATTTTATGATGAAAGCAATACTTAAATTGTCCTCTCCTAGCAAATTTCAGATATACAACATACTAACTGTAGTGATCATGAGGTATAGTACATATCTTGACCTTAATTTCTCTTAAGTGAAATTTTGTTTCATGTAACCAACATATCCCCATGCCCCAACTCCCTCTGGTAACCACACTTTCACTCCCTGTTTCTATAGAATCTGCATATAAATGACATCATGTGGTATTTCACTTGCTATGCCTATCAGTCAGTAATGCTTTATAGTTTTCTATGGAAAAGTCCAGTATATCTTCTGTGAAACCTTTTTATGTGTATTCATTGTTTTTCATTATACTATATATGATTTTAAAAATTCCTTTTGTTTTGCTTATTGCTGGAATGTAGATATAAAATTATACTGGTTATCAAATACATATGATTTTACTAAGTGCACTTATCAACTGTAATCATGTTATGTAATTGTACAAAGTTGTACTCCTTCTCTTCCAATCTGTTTTTGTGTGCATTCATTTATGCTTTCTTGCTATGGCTAGAACCACAAATATAATATTGCATAACAATGATGATAGCAGATATGTTTGTCTTCTTTCTGATCTTTGTTAATGTTAGTTCCTGGTTTCTTTTCAGATACCTTTCATATGATTAATAAAACTCATTTATATTTCTAGCTTTCTAAATTTTGCATCATAGATAGCTAATAAACATCTACTGTTTTTGTTTTGTGTTTTATTCTAGGAAATTGTCCATTTCAAATATATTTTCATATGTCTTGTCACAAAACTATTTGTAATATCCTTTGCTGTTATTTTATACCTGAGGGATCTATATCGAAGATTCTGTTTTGGTTCTTGATATAAATATTTTTGTATCTTTCTCTTTTTTCCCCTTGCTAATTCTTCAAAAAGTTTATTAATTGTTAAAAAAAAAAACAAATTTTTGCTTTACTGATCTCTTTTCTATGTATTTGATTTCAATATTGTCTGCTCTTTTTATTTAATTTTTGGTTTATGTTTATAATTTAAACATGTTTCAATAGTTTTTAAATCTTTTTCCCTTTTCTTAGAAATATAGTTTAGCTGCCTCTAGCCCTTTTTTCTCACATTTTTGTTATAGTTTGTTTTAGTTTTTTTGTGGTTTCCATTATGATTTTTTCTTTAACATGTGGGTATTTAGAAAAAACACTGTCAAATTGCCAAGTGATTATTTCCTATCCATGTTTTTTCTATTCCTACAAGGCTTTAATTTACTCTGTTTAGAGAGAGACATTATTTTAATCTATTGTTATCGAGTATATGTAAAATTTTAGTAAACATATATTTGAAAATAATATGTACTATAGTTGCTGAGTACGGTCTTAGGTCATATTCTTTAAATGTGCTATTTAAAAATCTTCTGCTCTTCTGATTTTTTATCTGCTTCCTCCATTAAGTAAGATAGAGAAGGTGAAAAATGTTCCTTTATTGTTTTTAATTCATCAGGTTTTTTTTCTTAATTTTGGCTTTATATATTCTGAGATTGCATAATTTAATAAACACTAATTTAAAATTAGTGTATTTTCTTGTTTAACAATTTTCTAATAAAAGGTCTCTTTTTATTTCTGGTAATGTTTCTTACTTAGAGTCTTGTCTGAGAGCATAGCTAAGCCAGGTTTCTTTAGCTACTGTTCACATGGTGAATCATTTCATCTTTGATTTTCAAGCTGTGTTATTATGTTTTGATGTCTCTCTTGTGTTTTGTTTTCATTTTCAAGGCTGACAGTCTTTGCATTTTAATGTATTTTCCGTTTAATTTTTCTACTGAAATACTTGGGTTCAAATAAACTGTGTTCTCTGTTTTACTATTTGTATCTTGTATGCTCCTTTTTTCCCCTCTTTATGTAAATTATTTTGGATTGAAGGTTTTTTTAAAACAATAATTACATATATTCCCACTTCATGGTTTATTAGTTATATATGATTGTACTATTCTTTTGCAGATAACCCTAAAGAGCTTAAAATATGCATCATTTACTCTTTTAAAAACCAGAAAGAATTTGTACAATGACCATATCTCAAACAAATGTTAGAACACTTTTTTTATTCATTCCACCTGTGTGTGTGTGTGTGTGTGTGCGCGCGCGCCATTGTTTCCATATATTTTATTATGTATATATCTTTTAATCTGCAAATGACATTGTTAACATTGTTTAATACAGTTATTTAAATAGATTTACCCACCAATTTATCCATTGTTCCTTATTCCTTCCTGCATCTCTGATATCTATTTAGAGTCATTTTCATTCTGTTCACAGAAATTTCTTTGGAATTTTATTGTTATTATTTTGACAGGGAGTTTTGCTCTTGTTGCCCAGGCTGGAGTGCAGTGGCACCAATAGGCTCCCCGCAACCTCTGCCTCCCAGGTTGAACTGATTCTCCTGCCTTATCCTCCTGAGCAGCTGGAATTACAGGCATGAGTCACTATGCTAATTTTTGTATTTTTAGTAGAGACTGGTTTTCTACATATTGGTCAGGCTGGTCTTGAACTCCTGACCTCAGGTGATGCACCCATCTCAGCCTCCCAAATTGCTGGGATTACAGGAGTGAGCTGCCGTGCCTGGCTAATTTCTTTAGAATTTTTAATGGAACTTCTGATGATGAAACTTCTTAGTTTTTTTTGTCTGAAAAAAGTTTATTTTTATTTTTATTTTTATTTTTATTGTGGTTGCGTAGAGAATTTGTTTCTTATTGCTTCCTTATTGTTTTCTATATTAGTTCTTTGATATAGTTCTTGAACTTGCTCTTCTAAGTCAGTAGCAAACAAACATCATTTTTAAAACCATGTAACTTTTTAATTAGAAAATTTAATTGTTTTTCTTACTCACAATTCCTTTTGCAATGCTATTATTTAAAGCATTTTATCCAAAGTTTTATCTCTCACATACACTTTCACTGTAATACATATGAGCTCAGAGAGATTATTATGCTTTTCTTGGCTTTTTGGGTTTGGGGTATATATTCTTGGGGACTTTAGGTGTCAACAGAGCTACAAGCAGAAAGTGTAGAGTGTCTTCCCATTGTGGCCAGTAATGGAGACCATGTGGACTGCTGGTCTCCCCCTAGAATCTTACAGCCTCCCAGTTCCAAAGACTAGAGGACACAGCCCATTGGCTTAGAACCTTCTTGGTAGCCTAAGATGTGAACCTTTATTTTGTCAGCCAGTTTCTTCCCAGGTTCCTCACTCCACAGCTCAAATGCTGACCTACTTTTACTCTGCCCAAAAGGTGAACAACTTTCTTACCAGTTATTTCTGCCGAGACTCTCACAGAAACCAAGCTCTCAGAAACCACTTAACTCAGGAGATGTAAATAGACTGACACTGTCCGTCTACATCAAGAGCTCTATTCAGGCTTGAGAATCCTCTGCAGTTACTTTCATAAGAAGAACTCGAAGGTCAATGTACTTGTGTATCTACAATTCAAATTCTTCACTTTTTGTTTTTGCATACTGTTATTTAGTTGGACACTATAACAGAAACTAAAGAAAACAAGTTACTGACTTGCCCAGATGGCAAATTGCACCCAAGAACCCCTCAACTCACAGAGACACTTAATATTATATTAACAACATCAATATAATACCCCTTAATGTACTAGAACTATAATTTACTAAGTAATTAGATGGCTGACAATACAATATTCTGTGTAAACATAAAGCAGTTTAGTAACCATAGAATTTGCCTCATTGTATATAAAATCTTCTTAAAAATGTTTTTAAAGTAATTTTCTAGATAGTTAAGTTGCTACTTACCCGACTTTAACTCTCAAAGTTCTTACCTTACAGTGCCTCTGAAAGGTCAAGACCAGAAGGCACACATTGAATTTTCAGAATGCTCACTTGGCCATACTTTATGGGCTGTAGCTCATTCTAATTGCTCAAGTTACATAGCAGTTACTTCGTAGTATTCTTCCTAAGGCTTTATGAAAATGAATCCTACATTTAGGTGGCTCAGTGATAATTGATACCACTAGAGACACAGATTATAGGGAAGGTAAGATTCTGCTGCCTTTATGTACCTGTACATTTCTCCTAAAATATATTTCATTACTTGCAAAAACCTTAATAATATGTCTTGATGTGATATTGTATTTCAACAAAAGTAAAAGTAGATTCAGGTGCTGGTTTGGTCCTGTGGCATAATAGGAATCAAATTATATTCCTAGTCTTATCTGGATCAATTCTCATGCCTATATTTAATATTCAGAAGCATATGTTTGGTCAGCAGCATTCTGAACTATTGCTTTGAATAATCTTCTGACTACTTCAGTTATTTTCCGGATTTCCAGGATCTATAAGATGGATTTAAGTAATATGTTGATTGGTTAGTAAACTATTTGTTTTGTAAATCAGCAGTGGATTCCCTTTGTGATATATTCACCATGGTTTTTTATTTCTTACTTGAAGGACCCAGAAATAACATGGATATGTAAAAGGAAACAGAGTAGTCATAATATATAGTAAACCAGTATTACAAAAAATCTAAAATATATTTACTTAGTTTAATTTTAATAAATGAAGACAGCATCTCACTATGTCGCCTAGGCTGGCCTTGAACTCTTAGCCTTAAGTGATCTTTCCATCTCTGTCTCTCACAGTGCTGGGATTAGTCTGATGGGTTCCCCTTTTTTCATGACCTCCTCTATCTCTCAGGCTTCCCTCAACATTTTTTCTTTTATTCCATCAATGAAATGTTTTTATAGTCAAATAATTTTGCGAAGCATGATCTTTTTTTTTATAATTCACAAAACATATTAACATTTTAAATGTTCCTACAGTAAGGAAAACTCTTTGATGTGACACCAATTTTGATTGACTATAATATACCCTGAACTCATTTTTTATTCCAAAACATCTATTGATATATTTCAAATACTACACATTTGTGGGACACTTAGTTTGTTAATTATAATAGCTAGGAGAAATGGTTAGAGCCAATAAATCCTCATTGTGGAATCAAGACAGCATCATAGAGTTGGTGATTGAGCATGGAAGAATGAAAACAATATTTCAATAGGTTAATCTAAAAGAGAAACTGGTATAAAATATGAAGAAAAAAATTTCAAGCTATAAAAATCACATAAGCAGTTGAGGAAACATTTCTGAAATAATAGATAAACATGTTACTTCTAGCTATTGTTGAAAGTAATGTAGTCTTCAAACTAAAACATTTTAGAGCTCTGAGGACATGTGTGTTTTCAGTAGCTCTGTGCACAGCACTGAAAATGCACATAGACTGAAGACTCATTTTTTTCTACCAAAGAGGAAATAATATTCTTTAATATCACTACAGTGGAATATAGCTAAGGTATACCAATTAAAATATTCCTTTCCGTATGGAGCTTAGAGTTTAATTTCTTTTTAGATCAAACAGCTGTAAATGTGAAATGATGACACATGGTACAAAACAAGTTACAACCTATGATGATCGTGAGTGTTTAAAAGGAAGAAGGGTTGAAGGATGAGGAGAAGCTGTTGAGGTAAAGGTTATGAAATGAGGTATAGTAAGCAGAGGGCACACAGGCCCAGTGGACTGTGAAACATGGTGCCCTCAAGGGTGAATGGAGTAATGGACGGTAGAGGTGGGACAATGGAGGATAGGGAGAAACACTGAGTCTCTGCAAACATAATACTCAAACTGAGTAGTTGACAACAAAAATTATCTTTCTGAAATATGAATACCATTATGTCAATGGGATTTTGACAGACTAGATTATTGCTTTGATTTATACTAATGTGACATGTATGGTTTTTAGAGTGAATAATAATTGACAGCATGAAAGTACAGCTTAGCTCAACAAATATTTATTGAATCAGGTTCCAAAGGTAGGTAAATGAATATGATACAATCCCTATTGAAGAAGGAGACAAAACATAAATATTTGTATGTATCTAAGATGCCTAAAGGTCCTTTTGAGTGAGATGAAGTCTGAGCTGATGCATAATATATAAATATTCAGAACATGAATCTGAGATCAGAAGGGTGATCTAGATGGAAGGAACTGCATAAACAGACACTGAGACATAAGCCAATACCATTTCTGAGAACCATAAGTACTTTAGTGTTGCAAGAAAGTAAAATGTGAGAAAGGAAGAAAAGGCAGAGGAAGCTAGAAAAGAAAAAAAAAAAAAAGCACATGTAATATATCACAAAAAGGCTCTGAAGCCTTTCTAAAAGGCTTGGAGTTCATCCTATACTACAGGGTTTTGCAAACTTTAGACAGCAGGCCAAATCTGGCTTATTGCCATTATTTGGTGAGTAGGAATTGGAACACAGCCAAAACTATTTATGTAATGTTGGCTATTGCTGTTTTCACGTTTCAATGTCAGAGTTGAGTAGTTGCAACAGAGAGTGTGTAGTAATACAAAGGCAAAAATAAATATTATGTAGCCTTTACAGAAAAAAATTGCTGACCCTGGCATAGCTAATAAGCCAAATGCAATCTTGAAGCAAGGGAGTAATAGTTTTAGACTTTTTCAAACTAAAATATATAGGCACCAGTTTTATTTTATTATACTTTAAGTTCTGGGATACATGTGCAGAATGTGCAGGTTTGTTACTTAGGTATACACCTGCCATCATGGTTTGCTGCACCCATCACCCCATCATCTACATTAGGTATTTTTCCTAATGCTATCCCTCCCCTATCCCCCCACCCCTCCACAGGTCCCAGTGTGTGATGGTCCCCTCCCTGTGTCCATGTGTTCTCATGGTTTAATTCCCACTTCTGGGTGAGAACATGCAGTGGTTGGTTTTCTGTTCCTGAGGCACCACTTTTAAAATATCTGATATATGTTAAGCACCAGGCTAGATGATTTACACATATTAACTGCATCTCAAAACCATTCTTCTAGATGGATATCAAAACTCCCCACTTTACTGGTGAATACTGAAATTAAGGAAGGTTGTGTGCCTTGCTAAGGCCCCATAATTTTGACATCTGAAATCAAATTTAAACTACATTCTGTCAAACACAGAAGACCTTACTTTTTACAGTCTTGTAGCATATTAAAAAAAAATGAACACTAGAATCAAATGAAGTTTAATTATGAGGTATTTGTTGCAGAAATCCCACCAAGACATGATCTGTATCTAAATTAGGTAGAAGGATGACAGAGATAAATTAAGAAGTTTAGTATGTAAAATGTATATATCATCTAGACAGACTGACTTGTTCTTGACAGATTGGGTGACTAAGGGAAGTAACTTCTCATTTTCTGGTTTGGGTGGTTAGAAGAAAGGTATGTTCATTTCTAGATACAGGGATTCTAGGACAGCAGGCCGGCCCACAAGTGGGGTAGGATTGATGAGTGATGTTTTGTACAGTGTGTATATTTTCACATGTGTGACGTAGATCCATATGAAGATGGACACCAGTGTGTTGCCTGCAAAAGACTAAAACTCAGAGAAAATCAGGGCACATATTGATTATTCAGCTTTAGTATAGAGTTAAAGAGTAGTAGAAGCTGCCTTTTGTGCAATTTTAGGAATTAGTATAAAAAGTTTCATATATTTTATAGAAATCCATTAGATTTAGAAAGGGGCACTGGATTGTAATGCATAAGAGCACTCAGGGCCAGGCACAGTGGCTGACACCTGTAATCCCAGTGCTTCAGGAGGTTGAAGTGAAAGGAAGTTCGAGACCAACCTGGGCAACGTGGCAACATAATGAGACTCGATCTCTACCAAAACAAAAATAAAAGATACCAAAATATTAAAACTCTGTAAAAGCTGACTACCTGAGTTCAAATCTTATTTCTGCTAATTTTCTATAACCTATGCAAATTACTAGATTTACTTGTGCTTTGGAATCATCTTCTGTAAAATGACTACTATTAATAATTGCAACACTGATCTTGTAGGGCTGTTAGGAGGATTAAATGAGTTAATGCATATAAAGATTTTAAAATAATACTAGGATATGGTATGCACCATATAGATGTTTACCTGTATTTATTTAAAAAATAATATTTTTAACATTTCATATATTAAGATTTTTCTACATAATTTTCTCGGTACCTCATATACCAATGTTTATTCTAAACTAGAAAGGGATGTATAAGGGGCTATAGAAGAGGGCTTACCTGAATCCAACATTTTCTGTTTACCTGTATATCAGCCATAAGCCTGGAGCATTGTGTGAGGTTAAGATGAAAAAAGTGCTTTTAAACAACCAAACAAACCCACTCTTGATTGGGCTGTCAAAAGGACACATGAGCCAACGGAAAACTCTTAATTACCAAAGCTGGGACAATTTGAGCAATCTAGTAAAATAATATTCAATTAATATCCAAAGTATAAGATAAATGTCCTTGAGTTCCTACTGATATAAATAATTGAATAAATAAATGAGGATGAGGAAGAAGGGAAAACCTCTTAAGCAGAATTTCAAATAAATTATGTAGCTATTCAGTGCTTAAGGAAATATAACATAACTCTTCTGTGTGCTGTACTTCTCAAGAATAGAGTATGGAAAAACATAGGGTGGGGAGAAAATAGAGAAACTTCACAACCTGGATTCTGTACTCAAGGTCACCATCAATGTACGCCTGATATGCTTTGAGAATGGCTCCTTAACTCTGTGATTTTCGTCTCCCAAACCTAATACTCATAAAATTAATCATTAAAAAAATCAGATAATTTCAGGATATTCTACAGAAAAGATGATGAGCTTTCCAAGAAGCTTTCAAAAATCATCAAAAACAAGGAGTGGCTGAGAAACTGTCACAGATAAGAGTATCCTAAGGAGATGTGATGAATAATGTAAAATGGTATCTTGGGGGAAAAAAGGGAACATTAGAGAAAACTAGGGAAATCTAAAGTATGAACTTTAATCAATATGAATCTATGAGTATAGGTTCATTAATTTTTATAAATGTACCTGAATATAAGGTATTGATAATACTAGAAAGGAAGTGTGGGGCATATGGGAATTGTGTGTACTATCTTTTAAATTTTTCTGAAGTCTAAACGTATTCTGAAACAAAAAGCCTGTAAAACAAACTAAACAACCAATCATATGATTTAAAAGCAATCATGGGGATGCTGACTACAATTTAACATTCTCCTTTTTTACTAGCTTAATATTCACAGTAATCTCCTCAGCTTTGCAACTAATTTATTTTTCCTAAATAGCAGAAATGAAAATTTAACATTAACCATTTTGACTATTGTTTTTTTTTTATTTGCACAATTTAGTTTATATTTTAGTTTTTTTTTTTTTAATTTCTGGGATAAGGTTATTTTTTATATGCCCTTAATTCATTGTTTCAGTAGCCAGTGAAATCTTGGACTTTTCCAAACTATGTTACATTAATCAGTGATTTAAATAGGAAAAAAAAAAGATACCTTAAGAGGAATTGTTGTAATTTGATTGTTTAAAATATCAAGAGAAGGAAAAAGCTATAAAGGGGAAATACTCATTAAAAACAGTATTCTAAAAATATTCCCAGAGATTTAAAACTCTAGAATCACTTTGTAATGAATTATATTTATTTGGATTGCCTGTGTTATCATGAATATTCACAATGTTAGTAGCTTATTCATCTCCTTTTTGGGTCAAATGCATTTACTGACTATAGTTTCATACTTACGGTGACAGAGGCATTTCTCAACTTTAACACTGCCTGCACAGTCACACATTATATGTTAACACCTCTAAAATACATTTCCTATACCAATTGTTTGAACTTTTGAACACAACAAATTGTTTCAGTAATTGCATGGTATTATGGCCTGACAAACCAACACTCCCATTTTGTTTCAGTTTATACAGAAATGTCTTTACAATTAACTAAATACTTTAGTACATTTTCCCACATAAAATTATGGGGCAAATAGACAAATAGTATAGTATTGTTGTAATACTATAATCACAATGATGAAATTACTCTATAGGGCAAAGCTGTGAATCTTAATCTCTATTAGGTACTGATTTAAGTAATATGCATAGTGTGGGAAGCATAAAAACACAAAAAATATATGAAATACTTAAAGTGGTTCTGAAGAGAGTTTTCAAAGGGGGAGCTACTCTTGTGAGTGTAAAAATTAAAACTCTTTTTTCCCTGAGTCAAATGCAAAGTGAAGTTCATGGGGACCTAAAACTGTTAATAAAGGTAGATCATGGTATATTTTTCATCAAGAGAAGAAAGCATTCAATTTTCTTCTCACCACGATTTGAAAATATGTAATAAGCCATTTCTTGTTCGTCTTCTGATGATTTGCCAGCGTAGTTTCTTTCAAAACAAATCCTTTTAGTATTTCCTAAGCAAAGACACTTTAAAATTGAGAGAATTAAATTTGATGTAAGATACACCATATGAAATATTTGTTACTCATTAATGTTTAATTTGTGTTTCTAGTGTTTTAAAAATTATCAGCTAAAATCTTTTTAAAAATCTAAAAGCATATGTCCTAATTTGAGTTTTTATCATGCTTTAATATCTACAGTAAAACAACCTTCTTTATGATACATATGTCTCAAATTTCCCCATATTATTATACATTGAGCTAGCATGTAAGACTTCAGATGAACATGGGTTCTACTTGTACTTGAAAAAGTAATGAATAAACAATATTCTGATTTTTTTCATCTATAAAATAGAATCATTATAAAGGCTAGAGATAAGCCAGTGATGTGCCTAGCAAAATACTGAAGGTAAATAAATCATCTATTAAAATTACTCATTTTATAAGTGTTTCCACTTTATCTAAGTTCAAGCAAACTAACTGTGGATAGATTATGGGGTGCATTTGAAGAGCTTTAAACACCTCACTGACTACCACCTTTAATGTACACTCTAACCCCATAAAAAGCCCATTATTGTCTCCCTTTTCTCTTATTCCTGTGGCCTTTATTTATAAATCCAGCTACTTCATTTCTGGTAACTTTACATAGTAAGTCTGGACCTGTTGCTAAGATCTCACAGCATTTCACAATTACTTTATTGCACTTAAGGGATGTGCTTAATTCCACAAAGAACTCATTCAAAACCCTAACATAGCGGCCTGGCATATATTGGTTAAATAAATTAATATGTGAATACACAAACAAATACATGAATATGTGATTATTCCATTTACTACCGATTTGATATTGGCCTCCATACTTCCATAGGTATTGTCATAAAAATATATAGCACCACGATATCTTGCCAAAATGAACAAATTTAATCCAAATGAGTTGCCAAATTTACCCAGAGAAAAGCAATTTCTTTTCTTTAAAACGTTGTAACATCATCATGTTCCAGTAGAGCAACTGTTCCTTGGGACTGAATGTTAAATATTATGTTTTGAGAAGCAATATGAATAAACTCTTAAAGTAGAATTCTGGGTCATATCCATTCAAGATTCTGTGATCACACAACTTTAGAGTAAAAATAAGTTTGCCAATCCTGAGTATGAAATACTACGTTTCTGAAATATAAAACATATTTAGGAAAATTAAATAGATCAGCGTTCTATTTACTGAAAACTCTAATCAATGCAGAATATGTAGAAAAATACCTTGAGACGATGTAAGGTTATGCAGACATATATTACATGATTTTGTTCATTGTCTCATTTTTATCTCAGCTATAAAAGTTAGATAGGAAAATATTAGCAGGTTGACTGAAAAATCAAGCATTTAGTGACCTTGTTCGTTTTTGTTCTTATGCTTTCCATTTCCAAAATAATAAAATTCCCAATTTTGGCATGAAATGCAACAATGGTGGCTGAGTAACAGTAAAAGAAGTATAATGAGATAGAAGAAATGAGCAGGTGAGTTTTATTCTGTATTAAACAGCTACTGTTCTGGTCCAAAATACACAAGGAATGCTAATTTGATGCCATTGTTCATACAATGCGTGGAGGCCACCTTTATCAAAATGCACAGAGTGGGGGTACACGGAAGGTAAGCCTTCAATTAGATTTACTGTAATTCTCCCCTTTGATTACTTCCCAAAGACTGAGTATAAGGATTTTTCACCTTCCATCATGGGAGGAAGGGAAGAAAACATAAAACAGGTGGTTTTTGTAACTAGTAGCAACGATGATGACAGGAAAATAAAAATTTTCATTACTGAGAATGAAGTGAAATAAGTATTTAAGGATCATCTTAACTTCCTGTCTTAAAATGTGTATGTTCATTTGTACATTCACTTCATTTATTGTAGAAGCATTTTTAAACACCATATCTATGTGCTGAGTCACTCGAGGGTGTATGGAAATCAAAAGGAAAGTCTTCTTGTTCTCCTCCTAAGAAACATACAAATAGAAATCAGCCGAATAAGATAACGAATGTGAATGAGCTTCATAAAGAAATAGTGACTAGACCAAAGTGTAAAGTGGAAGAGATGTCACTTGAGAAATCATCTCAGAAAGCTGAGTTTTGAGGGAAGTCCTGAGAAAAAAAAGTTATTTTTGAATACTATGAGTAAGAGATTATAGATATAACCATCTATTTTTCAGTAGATCATAGAATATATTCCTGTAGAATATGAAGAGAAGAATTCATTTGTTTTGGGACTCTGACTTATTCCCAAATTTTCAGATATTTTCAAAATGATATATATACAAGATATATTTAATGAAACAAAATAAAAATAATTTTATGTATGAAAATAAAGAATTCTAAATTTGAATTCAGATTATCAAATTGTATATAATGTGTGATTCTGTTGTTTTAAAAACGAATGCATGGTTCCTACATATTTTTAAAATTTTATATTTCCAAAGGAAATAAATAGAAAATGTTTAATTTTCATTTTTATTTTGAACTTTCTTATAATAAACTTGTACTGCTTTGAACTCAGAAAATAATTTTAAAAACTGTACATTTAGAATTGTTCTCTGAATATCATAAACAAAGGCTGTTAAACACAGTAACCATGAAGATAATTCATAGAGTCTGTTGCCTTTGGCTCTTGTTTCTCTTTGACTTGGCCTTAAATATTGCTTTGTTCATATCAAACTATTTTCCTCCTGAGTTCTTCATACAGTTTCATCTGATTCTACTGTTAAAACGCATTCCAAATTTGCTTAATACCAATTAATTTGTGACAGTAACAAGAGGCCAGAGAACCCACTGTCCTCAAGTCTTTACTGCATTTTTGTGAGTTTTTGTTAATATTTTTAAGTTATAGAGATGTAGTTATTATTAACAGAGATAATAATTCTCCTTATTAGACAAAAGTTCACAAAAATTATGAACTTTTGAAGAAGAAGGTATTATGCAAATACAAGGTGGAATAAATGTAATTTTCAATTTTTATCATGGACAAGTTATTTGTAGCCCCAGTTTATAGTAAATGTTGCTGCACCCACCTAGCCAGATTTTTAAGGCACATATTCCATATGGGTAGCAAGGTACTGATAATAATGAAAAATTTGAAAATAAGTGTTCTTTTCTGTTAGTAGCCTTGCCACCAACAAAATACACAGCCTTGTTTGAACCTCACTTTCCCATTTTCAACCTATTTGCAGTAAAATATCAGGTGTTAAACATGAATAAAATGTCATAAATTATTTATGTGGAAAAAGTTTCGTATACTTAAGAATGGTAGGCTTATTAGTATTACTAGACATTAGGGAATTAAAATGTAATTATTATCATAATCAGTTTTGTTATATTTGGATTGTCTTTCTAACTGAAACCTAGAGGCATACTAACTCATTCTCCTGACATTTGCTATCTTCAGTAAATATTTCAAAATTGGATCATATTCAGTTCACCAGCATTTAAACACTACTTACCAGTATTTTCCAGGATACTTAAATATTTGAAATCTCGTCCTTGTGTCTTTATATCCAAGCTGTTTGATGTTAGCATTTGAGTTAATTTATGAGTCCTCCAGAAGATCCAGCTGTTTCCTATTCAATGTTGAGATATTGGTTTGAAAAGCTGTTTGCTAGGGATAAAAATGGGAATCATCTCTCCAGGAAAGAAGCAATACTCTTATTTATTTTTGTTTGTGAGATAAACTGTGGAAAGGAGATCTAATTAATGAAGTATAATAAGGATGAAGTGTGTTGAAATTTTATTTTCCTTTTAAAGTTAAAGATACTTCAGTACACTGAGGCAATATATAAACATCATGTGAAGGTATGTAGGATGCATTAAGAGGGCCAAAGAAGAGTTTTTCTTCTATATAATAAATGAAAATGTCAACTTCAAGCACCAGCTCTATAACTTATTATAAAATCCTTTAAAAATGTTAATGACTCTATTTATAACCTTTATATGAGTTTGGTTTTTAAATTTTAGTTTCCTGAGTCTGTTTTATAAACCAAAAACCTATCAAAGTTATTAGGGTTTTTTCTTTCTTTTCTTTTTCTTTTTTTTTTTTTTAACTTGTGTTTTCTGACAGTGTGCTTGCTTTCTGATCAAGATTAAAACAAATAAATAAATCATACTGGTGCAGATTAAATTATCTAGAGGTTGAATTTTGTTAAGTTTCTTTCACTTCTTACATGGACCAAAGTGATATATGTCTTCCTGTCAAATGATCTTTATGTCTTAATAATGT
>CAUYLG010057655.1:0-96140 GCA_963573385.1 Cacajao melanocephalus
TTTTTTCTGTTTCTTAGTTTTCCTTTGGCGGACGCCCCTTCCCCACAGAGCTGGACCTTCCCGGTTCGGCTGTGCTTGCTGTGAAACTCTCAGTCCTCAGCGTTTCCAATTGCTGTTCTCCTTGTGGGGATGGGACCAGCCAGGCCCGACTCACAGGGCACCCCGTCCCGTATACTCCACACCGAGAAGTGCCGGGCCGGGGCACCGGCAAAATAGCCGCGCCAGCCAAAAAAGTCCTGCCGGCGACCCGTGTGGCTCCTCCGCTGGGAATCCCTGGTCTGTGGGCAACAAAAGTTCGTCTGAAAGTGCGGCGTCCACTCGCCGTCTGCGCTTTCACTGGGAGCTACATTCCTGAACTGTTGCTAATCTGCCATCTTGGATCTCTCTCCTCAGTGGAAAATTTGACTGATAAAGGTAAAAAAATTTGCCAGAGAGTAAAACATAAGGAACAGTTCGGATAGTCTGATAAGAAAAGTTACAGAAAGAGAGAAAATGGGAGGAAGTCATTAACAAAATAACAGTCTTTCACAAACATAGAGAACCCAAATTTCCTTTTTGAAAAAGCTCACCAAAACCCAGTATGATAAATGAAAACGGATCTATTTTAGGACAATTTGTTGTGAAAATTTTAGTACAGTGGGGCCAGTTCAATTCTAAACATTTTCAGAGATTGAAAAAGTAAAGCACATTTCATACTAATCAAAATGGCATCAGATTTCCCAGAATCAACAGGAAAAGCTAGACCACAGTGGAAGACAGTGGGCTCATGCCTTAAATGCTGAAGAAACTTATACCCAACCTATAATTCTGTATCCAGCCATACTGTTTAGTGTTTGCATAGAATAAATACATTTTTGCACATCCTAGGTTTCCAAAAGTTCACTTCCTATGTCTTCTTTCTTAGAAAGCTGCTAGGACTTGTGTTTTCCCAAAACTCGGTAGTGAAAGTAAAAGACATTGGATGCAGGCATTCGAGGATCTGCTAGGAGAGGAGTGAAAGGAATGCCAGCACGATGGTGAAGGAAAGCCCAGAGTGGTCTCAGACAGCAGACACTCAGTCTAGACTGGAAGCTAAACAGAAAGCAGGGGCAATCACAGAACAGCTAATGAACGTTTTAGGAGGAGATTTATGCAACTGGAAAAGTATTTGGGGTTTAATGATAAGAATGTAGACAGTAAGTAAGGGAAGTAGAGATAATTTTTCTAGCTAATAGTATTTTTTAAAAAAGAAATCAGGGTATGTTCCATGGCTGAGCTGTGGGAAGAGTTTTCATAGTTAACAATGATGACTATAAGGGAAGGTACAACGTATGTGTATGTTTGTAATGGTTGGGAGGAGGGTAAATGTAAATGTGTACGTGTACAGGAAAGAGACCTGCAGCTTCATCTTTCCTAGTAAGACGTCAATACATTATGTTTGAAATTAAATAAATCACAGTAAGTCAAGCAAGTTAATAAGTAAAAGAGGTAAATACCTAAAAAATTGACTGGAACAGATAAAAATGTTGCCTTGGGGAGTGGAAAATCAAGTGAACTAGATAGTAGATGCTGTTGTTTTTTGCAATAAGTCTCATAGACCATATGACTGTTAAAACTATGTGATGGTATATATAATTATATAGCTATGAAGGTATATATTAAACTATCTGAAAGTATATGTAATTTTGATAAAAAATTAAAACTAAGTTAAAAATAGTTAAGGATATTTGTGAAGAAATAGTTGAAACCAGGGAAATTTTACTATAAGATAGCAATAAAAATTCAAGGACTGCCTATGGGAATTAGTACCTAAAAATAGCAAAAGTGAAACTTGATCAGATTTTTAGGTATTCATTTGGTTTTGGTAGTTGGCTTTCATACAGTTAAATAGTCCATTGGTACATCTTAGACATATTCCTGAAAGGCCTTTAAAATGAAATTTTATATTTAACTCCTTCTTTCCCATGAGGTTTTTTATAGAAACAAATAGAGTAAACCTTAACTTTCAGAGTGTCTGATTTTAGTGAAATGCGTTATAAAGAATATCTTAAGTTTTTGCGTTACTGATTAGCATGAATGTTCCAGTGTAGGGTATAATAGGTAAGCTGAATAATTTTTTTGTGACCCCAAGTCAGTTGTGAACTTGAGGCTCTTTATCGTTTATGGTTACTACTTAAGCATTTTGTGACTTAGGTTTGTTAGATGCAGCCTAAACAAATTTTTAAATTTTTTTGTGTGCATTTGTCATTTATGTATGTATGTATGTATGTATGGGTGCAAACTAGGGAGTAGTTTCAGTATATATGGTTATTGTGTATAAAAATAATTTAAAGAAAATAATAAACACTTAATAAAAAATTTAATTCGGTTCTTTTGGGGGAGTTCTCACAGATGATTTAATATTTGAAAATACAAATTTACCATATTAACAAATAATAGGGAAAAGCTACTTGATCCTCTCTCAAAACTTTGCAGATGGGGAAGGAAGGTAGAAGGGAAGATTGCTGGATTCTTTATGGGAAATCCTTGAGCCTCCCTCTTGGTGCAGGACAACTTATCAAAGCTCACCATTCCAGGTTAGGGCTTCTTGATAAGCACTCACATTAAAAAAAATCGTTTTATTAGGAAACATCACACGTACACAGAAAAGTGTTTTCCTCCAAAATATATAGATGAAGCTGATTTATTACAAAATACACATTGGTAACTATCACACAAGTCAAAACATAGAACACTGACAGCATCCCAGGAATATGCTCTCATGTCCCTTCTTAAACACTGCCTTCTTGAGTTCTTGTGTTTAAGAATAAGGAAAATATGTTCTGGCTATTCTACTTAAAAACTGAAAACAAGAATCTTAAACTCAGAAGTACCAGTTTTTATTTGTTTATTTTTATTTTATTTTATATTTTTGAGAGAGTTTTACTCTGTTGCCCAGGCTGGAGTGCAGTGGTGCAGTTTCAGCTCACTGCAGTCTCTGCCTCCCATGTTCAAGCAGTTCTTATGAGTCAGCCTCCTGAGTAGCTTGGATTACAGGTGTGTGCCACCATGCCCAGCTAATTTTTTTTTTTTCATATTTTTAGTAGAGACGGAATTTCTCGCTGTTGGTCAGGCTGGTCTCAAGCTTCTGACCTCAGGTGATCCACCTACCTCAGCCTCCTGAAGTGCTGGGATTACAGGCATCAGCCACTGTGCCTGGCCCACCAGTTTTTATTTTTAAAAATTATTCTATATATACCATATTAAGAAAAGACTGAAGAGAAATTAACAGGAATCACAGAAGAAAAAATGAGAATAGGAGAAATAAGAGATTGAGTCTTCAAAATAGAATAGGAAAAAGATAAAAATAATAATTTCCATAAATTCAGAGACCTACCAAAACCAAAATTGGAATAGATATGCATACACAAAAAAGACACTATGCACACAGATGAAAGAATTTTCATGGAGCAGTATCACCACATATTTCTTTAAGGCATTTCTGCTAAAAATCTTTTAGATGGATACTTTTGAAATTATAGCAAAATCAGTATATTACTTAATAGACATTTTGTGCCTTGGATTTAATATTAAGTTGAAGGTTTCTTTATTCTTG
Organism: Cacajao melanocephalus; assembly: GCA_963573385.1. NCBI lineage: Eukaryota > Metazoa > Chordata > Mammalia > Primates > Pitheciidae > Cacajao > Cacajao melanocephalus. Next base: position 3,575 of record CAUYLG010057655.1, read on the forward strand.
ATTCAATTTCTGTTTTCTGATAATTTGGAATTCTATAAATTAGTACCTTTTTAAAATTGTGGGGTATTCTATTCCTTTTCTGCTAACTATACTTTTTGAATTTCCAATGCTGTAATGAAAAGGGAATAATTAAGAAGTTTAAAAAGTACTAATAATTGAGAAAACAAACACTTTTTTATATATAGTAGCCTTTATATACATAGCTGGGTGTATAGTCTTTTAATGTAAAGTTTATTGGTAATTTTTCTGATTACAAAGAAGAGTCATTTTTAAGATTGTCCTAGTGTGTTGTTTCTTACTGTTATTTTTGTATTTTTATTAAAGGTGGGAACAAAGAAAAGATCCTCATGGTAGAACCTATTATGTGGATCATAATACCCGAACTACCACATGGGAGAGACCACAACCTTTACCTCCAGGGTAATATAGCACCTTTATGCATCTGCAGTTATATTTTATCACACATGTGGTTTTTAAATTTATTTAGTATGGCAAAATTTGATTCATTGTGCATATATTCAATTTCTTTACACTTCCTTCTATAAATAATGAATGTTTAGTCAATGAGAGCAAATAGTCTGTAGGGCTTCCTCAAGAGACTGTCAAACATTGGCATGAGTTACTGAGAGATATTGCAAAATTTGGTAAATTGTCAGTCCTTGTTATTTTTTTAAGGAAAGGTAATATTTGGCAGTTTTATATGTATGGTTCTCCGTAGATAGTGTTCTAAACTATGTTATTTCATAAGATTTAATGACTTAAATATTAAAGTGGCTCAAAACAATGATCTAGAAAGATTGCCACGAGTGAACTTATACCTAAAATTGTAGAAGATTTTAAATTAATAATGTTTTTATTACATACTAAACTTCATGTTATTAGGCTGTCACTTAAGGCCATTCACAAATGAGTCTTAACTTTGTGTTCTTTCATAACTCTCTATATACTGTACTGATAGCTAGTTGAATTGCACTGTTTGCATTCATTCATCTCAAACATTCTGTATGTACCTGGAATATTTTCTTAGATACTCAGATTGCCTTTCCAGATTCAATTTAAAGCCCACCGTTATAAAACACATTGAAAAATCTAGAAAATTCAAGGCAGAGAATATGTTATTTTTGTGGGATATTTCTCTTTTATGGAATAAAGCACTTAGGTCTTGATTCTACAGTATTAAATGAGAACTTACTGGAAAACAAGGAGCTGATATTTCAATATAGCAAATACGAAGTTCATTTTAACTAAGACAGGATCATCAAGTTACAGTCATTCATTTAGCCCATTCATTGAGTGCCATGGGGGTTTATTTCACTGAAACTGTTGTCCAAAAATTTTAGGGAGAGATTGTCTTTAATTTCATCTTTAGAGTCTATTGTGAGCCCATTGTATTTTTAGCAATAAGTTTATATAAGAAATTTAGAATTGGTTACTGAAAGGATTTTAAGATCATTGTATACATTAATGACAAAAATAGGTTTAATAGTTCCTACATTTGTAGAACAGGTGGGAGTTAGAGTGAACCCTGGAGGATAAGTAGAATTCTAGTTGGTGAGAAATAGGGAAGGGTATTCTGTGAGGCAAAGGCATGACAAAATTCAACACGTGATACACTTGGAAGCAGTATATCACCCTTGTAGGATCTCAGGCTGAAAAAGCGGACAACTCATTTTTATGCCATGCCATTGAGCCATTGTGGGTGGAATGACATGGAGTCCACCTGTATTTCAGGAAGATAATTGGCAGCAATATAATGGCAGGAAGGTGAGTTAAAAAGTAATAAAAAGAGTTCAGTTAACTCATCCTGAACATGGGCATGGGCTATAGAGCAGATTGCTTGGTATACAGCAGGCACTGTCAGTAAATGCTTATCAAAAAAAGGAGGCCAGGCGTGGTGGCTCATGCCTGTAATCCCAGCACTTTGGGAGGCCCAAGCGGGCAGATCATGAGGGCAGGAGTTTGAGACTAGCCTGGCCAACATGCTGAAACCCTGTCTCTACTAAAAATACAAAAATCAGCCAGGCCTGTTGGTAGGCGCCTGTAATCCCAGCTACTCAGGAGGCTGAGGCAGGAGCATCGCTTGAAACCAGAAGGTGGAGGTGGCAGTGAGCTGAGATCGTGCCACTGCGCTGCAGTGGGCAAAAGAGGGAAACTCCATCTCAGAAAAAGAAAAAAAAAAAGATGATGATGAAAAAGATGGAGAAGCCGGGCGTGGTAGCTCATGCCCTTAATCTCAACACTTTGGGAGGCCAAGAGGTGGGCAGACCACCTGAAGTCAGAAGTTTGAGACCAGCCTAGCCAACATGGTAAAACCCTGTCTTTATTAAAAATACAAAAAATTAGCTCTGCATGGTGGTGTGTGCCTGTAATCCCAGCTACTCGGGAGGCTGAGGCAGGAAAATCGCTTGAATCTGGGAGGCAGAGGTTGCAGTGAGCTGAGATCGTGCCATTGTACTTCAGCCTGGGTGACAAGAGCGAAACTCCATCCCCCCAAAAAAGCAGAAAGAGTAGCCAGAGTGATACTGAAACTATTCATTCAGTGGCCTCTTTATGGGCAGTCTTTAGAAATTATATTAGTGCCAATGCTCTCCCTCCCCTTGCAGGGCTTAAACCCTAGGTGATACGTTGATAGGTGCAACAAACCACCATGGCACATTTATACCTATGTAATAAACCTACATGTTCTGCACATGTATCCAAGAACTTACAATAACATTTGAAAAAAAAAGAAAAGGAAAATAAGCAACCACTTCTAGTGTGGGACTAAACATAAAAATGATTAAAGAAGAAAAAAGATATTATTGGTAGAATGGGAAGGTAATTTAGCTAAAATAAATGGTTCATAGCTTTTTATGTTTTTCTGAAAAATATCAATATTTATATTATTTTTAAGTTATTTTAACATATCTTGAACTTGATTTTTAAATTGAGTGAAGTAATAACTGCTTTTCATTTTCTTATGAGAGAAGATTGTTTATTTTTATTATTGTTTGTTTTGTGGTAGTTGGGAAAGAAGAGTTGATGATCGTGGAAGAGTTTATTATGTGGATCATAACACCAGAACAACAACATGGCAGCGGCCTACCATGGAATCTGTTCGAAATTTTGAACAATGGCAATCTCAGCGGAACCAGTTGCAGGGAGCTATGCAACAGTTTAACCAACGATACCTCTATTCGGTAATTAGCAAATTATAAGACGTCGACATAACTTCCTCCCTCAGGCATTTGTCCTCTATTATGGTGATTTTTCTTTTTTTTACTATTCCTTGACCATAATCACATATTTATTTTGATGCTTTTTGAAATGATTTAGACTGTGTCACAAGATAATTTTTAGTTAATGTTTAATAAATAGTATTTCTGATATATATAAGCACTTAATAATATATAAAATATAGTTTACTAACATAACTCATACACTTAAGTTTTATATACTTACTAAGGGGTAGTTTCATAAATGCAATCCTTAATAAAATAATATTTTTACTAATTTTCTATTTTTTTCTATTTTTACTATTTTACTAATAAACCTTTATAATAATTATGTTTCCTTTAAACAAAACCAGTTACTTTATGATTTTACTTAGAGCCAGTCTTGCAGTATTCTAGCTATTCCAATTCTCTTCCTAGAGTCTAACAAGCAACATTCATCTGTTTTTGCCCCATCAAAAGTATTTCCAGAACTGGAAAGTTTTGTTCAGAAAATCTAATGCTGTCTGAGAATTTGACCAGTTGGTGATTTACTGATTGCCGTAAGCAAACATCCATGAGCGGAGTAGAAAAAACAAAACAAAACTCCTTTGATAAATGGTTTGATCATAGAAGGTAGAAGAGATAAATTTTAAGTACTGGGCAACTGCAGGTAGTGTTTTGAAGTAACTTGAAAAAACCTAAAGTGTAGAAGCTAGCAGATAGAAAGGAAGTAGGAAAGAGACATAAAAAGAACATGTAAGTAACCTTCTGCAAATTCGTCCCGCAGTCTGGCTCTTTCAACCAACGTTTTTTGTTGTTGTTGGAGTCTCGCTCTGTCACCCAGGCTGAAGTGCAATGGTGTGATCTTGGCTCACTGCAACCTCTGCCTCCCAGGTTCAAGCAATTCTCCTGCTTCAGCCTCCCAAGTAGGGACTACAGGCGCTTGCCACCACGCCTGGTTAATTTTTGTATTTTTAGAAGAGACAGGGTTTCACCACGTTGGCCAGGCTGGTCTCGAACGCCTGACCTAGTGATCCACCCGCCTCGGCCTCCCTAAGTGCTGGGATTACAGGTGTGAGCCACAGTGTCCGACCTCAACCACATTGTTTTCAGAGGTTAAATAATAAGTTCTCATTTGCAGGTTGACCCACGCTCCTGGTTATTTGTAGCTAGCAGGGAGGGAATGGGCAGCCTAGTTTCCATAGTGTCTCCTGCTGCCTTCAATCGCTGGTTCTTTCATGACTTGTATAGAAATCTGTGGTAAGGTTCTATAGTTTAGCTATATATAGTATATTGAGACCGGGTTGCAGGACGTGGGGAAGGCTCAGCTCCTGGATAGGATGTGTTCTTCCAGGCCCTTGGTCCCTCACTTACCCAAGAATGGGGGAAAGGACCCTGCAGGGCATGGTGAGTTTGTTTAAGTAAATACTGGACCCCAAAGAGTTTTGCAGAAAGTTATTTATTTAGGCAGAGAGAGAGATAAAGGAGAAAGAAATAGATAGACAGCAAGCTCCCATGTTGTCATGAGAGGGGATCCAGAGACGGAGTCTGAACATGTGCAAGAGAAGGGGACTTTTAACCTGGGAGTTATTCCTTCCACATTTAAGTTTTTTGTCCTATGAAAAGAGTTCCTTTAAACTCCCGCTAGAGTGATTGACCTTTGATTTCTGGGCAGTCTACCTTACCTCGTGAGTGAAAGTTAAACAAAAACCTCTAAGTTCCCAGATGGAGATGTGAAAAAAGGCAGGTTGGGCATGTCACTGGGAAGTGCTTGTCTTTGAAACCACGCCCCCTTGTGGACACAAGGAGAGAATACATTCCCTCAATATTGTGTGGGTTTGTTTTTGGTTGGACTTACCTGTACAGATGAATACCTTTGGTGAACAGGGCAGAATAAGGTAACAGATGTGTACCAGAAGAATGTTCTCTTGCAAGTAATAGAATCTCCTTAAACACACTGAGGTTTAATTATCTCAGTACAGCATCAAGTCTGGGGTAGAGGTCTAAAACAAATGCTGCATTGACTCAGTAGTGCATCAAGGACCCGGGTTCTTTCTGTCTTTTTGCTCTGCCATCTGTATCATGTTTCAGGCCTATTACTTCACTTATATGGAGCACTGCGCTGTGGGCCTCACATCCACAGTCTAGGCAAAGAGGAAGAGAAAGAGGAAATAAAGGGCAGATGGCTCTGTTGTTGCAAGCCCTTGCCATTTTTACTTAGAGAAGGAATGCCCTCATCATGGCCTTCTGCCTATACCTCATTGGCCAGCATTGGTCACGCTACCAACTCAGCTGCAAGGGAGGGGGAATGAAATGATCTTTATGGCCGCATTCCACCTCAAACAAAACAGGGATTTGGTTCTTAAGAACAGGTGGAAGATAAATATTGAATATAATTAACAGGATCTGTTACGGATTATATTCATCAAGATGCATATATTTTAAGAAATTATTTTTCAGGTAATGATTTTTATATTTGTCATTATTTTAGAATTCTTGATAGAATGCTTATATTTTCTTCAGAATATATTTCTAGGTTATAATAAGAATGTGGAAACATACGTAAAAATGTTTTATGTATGTATGAAAATATAAAAGATACTAATTAAAAGTTAATTTCTACAGATGATACTGGAGTTGTTAGTTTTATTAGTAGGCATTTGCTTTAAAGAAAATTGTGATCGTTCTATTTTTAAACAAATAATATTGCCACATTGAAACACCATGATTTCCTATATGTTTATCTCCCATTTCATGTTCCCTCTATAGATTAGCATGGAAGGACTGGGAGATTAAAGTATTGATCCCAGTATATTATTTCTAAATCATTTTGGAAAAACTAATAATTAATTTGATTCGTTGATAGTCTCCTCTTCATGACATTTTAAGAACTTTGTGTCTTGGCCAGGAGTGTTGGGTCGCACCTGTAATCCCAGCACTGTAGGAGGCTGAGGCAGATGGATCATTTGAGCCTAGGAGTTCAATACCAGCTTCAGAAACATGGCAAAACCTTGTCTCTACAAAAAATACAAAAATTAGCTGAGTGTGGTACAGCATGTCTGTAGTCCCAGCTACTCGACAGGCTTGAGGTGGGAGGATTGCTTGAGCCCGGGAAGCAGAGGCTGCTATGAGCCAAGATCATGCCACTGTATCCCAGTATGGGTAACAGAGCAAGATCTGTCTCAAAAAACAAAAAACAAAACAAACAAAAAAAAAAACTTTGTGTCTTGAAATGGCTGTATTTCTTTAATCCTATCTATCTATCTATCTATCTATCTATCTATCTATCTATCTGCCTACCTATCTATCTATATCTGTCTGATAACAAAGATATATTTTTGAGACAGCTTCTTGCTCTGTTGCCCAGTCTAGAGTGCAGTAGTAGTGTGATCACAGTTCACTGTAGCCTCTACCTCCTGGGCTCAATTGATCCTCCCACCTCAGCTTTCCAAGTAGCTGGGACTTTAGGCATGTGCCACCACGTCTGGCTAATTTAAAAAAAACTTTTTTTTTCTATAGAGACAGGGTCTTCCAGGCTGGTCTTAAACTTCTGGGCTGAAGTGATCCTCCCACCTCTGCTTCCCAAAGTACTGAGATTACAGCCATGAGCCCCTGTGTCCAGCCCCTTATACTTTTTAAAAATTATCATAAAATGTGATTCTACCACGTGCTTGGCTTATTTCTACTTTCATATTAAAACACTGTTATTTTATTTCTCTCCCCCATCTTTTCTCCAATCAGGCTTCAATGTTAGCTGCAGAAAATGACCCTTATGGACCTTTGCCACCAGGCTGGGGTAAGCTGTTATATTTTCGGTAATAATCTATAAGATATATATATGGAATATGTAAAATAGTTATTAAATATTATGTTCTCTTTATGTTTTAGAAAAAAGAGTGGATTCGACAGACAGGGTTTACTTTGTGAATCATAACACAAAAACAACCCAGTGGGAAGATCCAAGAACTCAAGGGTATGTATATTTTGCAGGCTTAAGTCATCTTGCATATATCCGTAGGTAGAATCAACCAACCTTGAATCAGATATTTTTAGTACCTAGAAAATGTTCATCTTATGATTTTAACTTTATCTTTTAGCTTACAGAACGAAGAACCCCTGCCAGAAGGCTGGGAAATTAGATATACTCGTGAAGGTGTAAGGTACTTTGTTGATCATAACACAAGAACAACAACATTCAAAGATCCTCGCAATGGGAAGTCATCTGTGTAAGTGAAAACCTAAAGTTTTCCTTTAAATGGTGCTTAGTGAGCACATGAGATTTCATCTCTAATTTATCCTCAAGTTTAGCAAAACATTTTACTTTTTAGTTCAAGAAAACCTACACAAGTAATACCTTAGTATAGCTGTCTTTGCTCTCATTTGAGAATGGATTTGTGGCATGTAATTCATTAAAAATAACAATGGCAACTATTTATATAGTGATTACTGTATGCCAAGGATTGTTCTAAGTACTTTATAGGTGTTAACTAATTTTATCTTCCAGTAACCCCTTGAGGTAGATACTATTATTTTTCCCTTTACCAAGTGAGGAGAAGTATAGGGAGCATAACTAACTATGCAAAGCTATAAGGCAAGTAATGGACTGGTTTCAAACCGTGGCAGTCAGTCTGTCTCTAGACTCTGTGCTCTTAACTGCCACATCATACTGCTACAATGAGATGGTTGGTGAAACTGGATTTTCCAGATTTAATGATACCTTAATTAAGCAGTTGACAGATCTCTCCTTCATTCTTACTCTAAGGTATAATGTCTTTGCATAACTAAGAAAGTGGAAGCAGTCATAAAAGGTCTTTTGCAAATTTGTATCACCGTATCTGTTCATCTCCTACCATCTATCCTCCTCCTGTTCCTGTAGTTGAACTGTCATTGTTCTTATCAAAGTCTAGTCCCTCTGCTGGTACATTCGATTCCCACCCCCACCTTTTCTACTTAATTGCTCCAACAGTTACCATCTTTGTATCTTACATCATCGGGTTTTATTTCTCAACTAAATTATTCTTAGCAGCATTTATTTTTCCTATATTAAAAAAAGAGGCAAAAAATTACAACTCTTCCCTTTACCAATGTGTTCAATCACAGTTCTTCTTCTTCTTCTTCTTTTTTTTTTTTTTGAGACGGAGTTTCGCTACTGTCTTCCAGACTGGAGTGTAATGACATAATCTCAGCTCACTGCAACCTCTGCCTCCTGGGTTCAAGCAATTCTCCTGTCTCAGCCTCCCAAGTAGGTGTGATTACAGGCACTCGCCACCACACCCAGCTAATTTTTGTATTTTTAGTAGAGACAGGGTTTCACTATATTGGCCAGGCTGGTCTCGAACTCCTGACCTCAGGTGATCCACCCGTCTTGGCCTCCCAAAGTGCTGGGATTACAGGCGTGAGCCACTGCGCCCAGCCCACAGTTCATTTTTACTGCTCCCCTTTACAGGAAAACTACCTGAAGGGTTGTCTCTGTATTGCTATTTATAGTTTCTCCCTTAAACCAATTCCAAGGAAGTTCCCCTGACACTGAACTTGCAAGGGCATCAGTGACCTTCACATTGTTAATCCAGGCATTGGTTTGCAGTCCTGTCTAATTTGACTTATCAGGAGCATTTGACACGATCCAATTCTCTCTCCTGGCAAAAGTAGTGCTGTGGACCATACTTTATTGATTTTCCTCTGCCTTTCTCATCTTCTTTCTTTATTTTGCCAAGTCTTCCTTTTTTTCCTCAGTCCCCCTTTTTTTTTCCTAACTACATTCATTCTCTTGGTGCATCTTATTCAGTATCATGCTTTTAAAACATCTGTCTGCAAATGACTCATAAATTTAGTCAGACTTCTCACTTGAAATTTTGCTTTCTATATTCAGCTGCTTATTGACATCTCCACTTATAACTCCTTCATGATAGGTCCTGTAAAATATGCTCTCTGGCCAGGTGTAGTGGCACATATCTGTAATCCTAGCACTTTTTAGGTTGAGGCAAGTAGATCACATGAGCCCAGGAGTTTGAGACCAGCCTAGGCAACATAGCAAGGCCCCATCTCTTAAAAAAAAAAAAAAAAAAAAAGAAAAAAAAATTAAAAAAACAACAAAAACCCAGCTTTACCTGTGATATTTTCTGTCTCAGTTGATGGTGACTGCACTATAACATGTGCTTGGGTGAAAAATTTTGGAATCAGCCGGGCATGGTGGCTCACGCCTGTAATCCTAATACTTTGGCAGGCCGAGGTGGGCAGATCACTTGAGGTCAGGAATTTGAGAACAACCTGGTCAACATAGTGAAACCCCATCTCTACTAAAAATACAAAAATTAGCCAGGCATTCCAAAAATGGCACATACCTGTAATCCCAGCTACTAGGGAGCTGAGGCAGGAGAATCGCTTGAACCAGAGAGGCAGAGGTTGCAGTGAGCTGAGATTGTACCATTGCACTCCAGCCTGGGCAATAAAAGCAAGACTCCATCTTAGGGAGAAAAGAAACTGGAATTGTCCTCAACTCCTTTTTTTCTCCTACTTCACAAACAGTCCATCAAGAATTCTACTTACCTCAACTTCAGAACATGTCTAGGGCCCAGGTATGTCTCACCACCCACATCGCCACCACTTTGATCCAAGCCACCATTGTCTTGCTGGCTTGGTAGCAGAGTCCTCTCTCTGCTTTCTTCCCACACCTGGTACAATGTTATGTTATTTGCCATACAGCAGAGAGACTGAATTTCCAAAACAAAAATTAAAAATCATTTCTTTGCAAAAAACTCTTCAGTGGTTTCCATCTCAATCAGAGTAAAAAGCACACTTTACAACAACGTAAACAGCCTTATAGGATCTGACCCCTCTTATCTCTTCAACCTCTTCCTGGTTTTCGCTCCTCCTCATTCACCGTGTTCCAGTTTCATTGGCCCTAGCTGTGCCTTGAACACCTTCAGCTTCCACCTTGGGTCTTAGCCCTTATTCTGTCTGCCTGTTACGCTCTTTTCCTGAATCTCCATATGGCTTATGCCTTCTCCTTCATGTTTTCGCTCAAATGTCACTTTGTCTCTGAGCTCTCCTCATTTTACCCTTTTGAGAATTACAAAATGCTTCTTCTCATATCACTCCTTATCCTTTGTCCTTTTAACAATGCCTTTTTTATTCTTTTAGGTCAGGAATGATAAGACATTTGTCCCCTTTTAATACATTACATGTGTTCTTTGCTTATTTATTATATTTTTTTGTCTTGTCTCTTTCACTGGTACATAAGCTCCACAAAACAGGCATTTCAATAAGTAATGCTCTCACTGTCTAGAAGAAAGCCAGGTACCAGCTATGCATTCAGTAAATGCTTGTTGAATAGGTGAATTCACTTGAATCTGACAACACAAGAGAACATTTTTCATTTGTTCCAAAGTGTTCCTTAAGATTATCAAAGTTCTTTGTGCCTGCCAGACCCTCAATCAATAAGCAAGAGACCCGGGCTCTGTTAATGTCAGTCAAACCATATTGTAAAACCTGTAGGTGCCATGCCACCAACTCTGCCTTTTTTTCTCACTGACCACCTGAACCATGTGACCTGGATGACAGTGTTGTTTCTAGGAATTCAATTTTGCTTTGCTTATTATCTCCAGGAATATTTGTTTGGGTTTTAGGTTAGATTTAGGATGTGGTAGAATTTCCTTCCATATCTCCTCTGTCTGGAGCCTCTGTCCTCCTTAGATTTAAGGATTATCAAAGATTTTCTTTGAAATAATCTGTAGTAGACTTTGATATTTCATTTAACTCACTACTTAAGAAAAGATCCAGCCATAAATACAATGTCCCTCTTTCTGTATGTGTGTGTCCTGTTGCTGTAATAGTCCCCATTGTTTGAACTTCTTTTGGCCCACCATGTATGTATACCTTTCTCTCCCAGCAGAAAGTTTCCTATAGTATTTTGTAGGACTTTAGTACACTCTGATTTTATACTGAATACTAAATATTCAACTTAATTATGAATTAATTTGGTTTATTTTTGTTTTTCTTTAGAACTAAAGGTGGTCCACAAATTGCATATGAACGCAGCTTTAGGTGGAAACTTGCTCACTTCCGTTATTTGTGCCAGGTACTACAGTGGTAAATAAATCTTACACTCACATTAATTTAGTCTTATCTTTATACAGTACATATACTGTAACTTAAATGATATTATGATATTATTTTTGTTTTCAGTCTAATGCACTACCCAGTCATGTAAAGATCAATGTGTCCCGGCAGACATTGTTTGAAGATTCCTTCCAACAGGTAAGGAAGATTTTAGCAGAATAAGACAACACTATTTTGTCTCATTGTAATCTATACATCTAAAGAAAGTTAGTGTTTTAGAGATTTTTAAACCACTCAGAACACAGCTATAATAATAATGACTGCCACTGCCACTTATTGAATGCCTTTTTTTTTTTTAATTGAGTTGGGGTTTCACCATGTTGCCCAGATTGGTCTCAAACTCTGGGCCCAAGTGATCTACCCACCTCGGCCTCCTAAAGTACTGGGATTACAGGCTTGAGCCACTGCATCTGGCCAGAGTGCTCATTTTAATAATAGTTATACTAAACCCTACCATATACTGAGTGATTATCATTTGCAAAACACCAGCATCTTACATTTCTCATTTTATTTCATTTATCCTCACAGCATCCCTTTGAGATAGCTCTTCTTGTATCTCCATGTTATAGGTAAAGGTACTGAGACTGAGAGACTGTCTATCATGAATTTAGATACATGTTTACTAAAATAAAGCTTAAACAGCTTTTGGAACAAGTTGATTCTTGTTTTGACACTTAATGGTTTGCTAAGAGTGTATTACCTCAAACAAAAAATGTTTTTATAATCCTATCAAATTAAAATTAAATTGGTAGATACTGTATTCCATTTGAGTATTCCTTTAATAACTGTTTATTCTCACCTTTAAGTTTCTGTTTAAATGTTGCAATCTCAGAGAGACCTTCCCTGAGCTTACTATTTTAAGATGGCAGTGCTGCTTTTCTCCCTTACAGTCACATTCCAGCCATTTATGGTGCCTTATTCTTTTTCTTAACCACCTAACATAGTATATTTTGTCTCTCTTACTATAATGTGAGCTCCATGAGAGCATGGACTATTGGTTTACTGCTGTTCTGCCTACTTCCTAGAATAGTGCCTTTGGACGTAGAGGGTATTCAATAAATATTTGATGAGTGAATAAATGAATGCAATATCTTTACCTTCCCTGAATCATCTGCAGAACATTTAACTATAAAAAATTCAAATGCTGTATTGTCAGTTTTTTTCCGATGTAGTGGAGAATTTTTCATAATGAGATGTCTCGTTCCCCTGTTTAGTATTGCAATGATGAACCAAATTTTGCTGTATACTCAGACATACAGGGACTTTTATTAACTTTGTACAAGCCAAAATGGAGTAATGATACTCTGAGCCCCAAGAGAATTTCAAACCATAGCTTAATTTTACTATTGGACTTTAGGTATGATACTTAAACTATTATCAAATTGATTTTTTTTTTTTTAGTTAATAAATTCTTAGCAAAGTAAATGTAAATAGGTCAACTTGTTCTAAACTCTGTTTCGGTTGATTTTAGTAAGTGTACATCCAAATTCAGGGTAGACTTTATTTTGCTTTTTACCCTGTCTTGGGAAGAATCATGGTCTATTTAATATATAGCACTGAGCCCATGACTGCCCTGAAGGAGGCATGCTGGTGAGCTGTACTCCAGTCCAGACCTGCCAGTCTTGGCTCTGGTCCTGACATAAGTGTGGTGGAAGTAATTTATTTCTATCCAGAAGTGAAGCCTACTTACCAGTAACCTTGATGTAAGCTATTAAGAATTATGAAAATTGGGTATGGGTATTATTTTTAAGTTATACTAGCCTGTGAATAAATTCATCATTGTATATTCAGAGTTCCTTTCCTACTGAGAAATGGAATGTGTGGTATAAGCAGGATGCAGAACAAAGTTTTTACCTCTAAGTGCTGCTTGTCAGAAAAATGTGCAAGTCACCTGTTGAAAGGTTTCGGTACAGCTTAGTGAAACTAGCAGGGGAGATAGTATTTTTAACCTTAAAAGCCTTTTGTGTCAAACTCTTCCTTCTTGCCGTTAACCCAAAGTATAACTGTCATTTAATACTAGAAGGGGGAAAGACTGTAGTTGACCCTTAAACAGCACAGGGGCTAGAGATGCTGACCCCTTGCACAGTTGAAAAGCCATGTATAACTTTTGACTACTCAAAACACTGAACTGCTAATATCTGCCATTGACTGGAAGCCTTACCAATAATGTGAAGAGTCAATTAACACGTATTTTGTATAATATATGTATTATATACTGTATTCTTACCATAAAGTAAGCTAGAGAAAATGTTTTTAAGAAAATCATAAGGAAGATAAAATACATACACTGTTCATTAAGTGGAAGTGGATCATCATAAAGGTCTTCATCTCATTATCTTCACATCAAATAGGCTGAGGATGAAAAAGAGGGCTTGACCTTGCTGTCCCAGGGGTGGCAGAGGCTGAAGAAAATTCAGGTATTAGTGGACCTGTGCAGTCACCATGTTGACTTCAACCCATGTTGTTTACAGGTCAACTATATGTGAAAGTGAATTTGGGATTGATTGATATGTGTGTCTTTATCTAGTTTGTGAAACAAACCAATTCATCTCTTGAGTTAAAAGCATCGTTGCATAAGATAAGGAAATCTGTAATTTTGAAAATACAGATTAAATTTAAATTGTTTTGAAAGGAACTTGCACTGCATGTGAGTGTTTAAATATTCATGTTTTTGTTGTTAATTAGATTATGGCATTAAAACCCTATGACTTGAGGAGGCGCTTATATGTAATATTTAGAGGAGAAGAAGGACTTGATTATGGTGGTCTAGCAAGGTAAAATGAAAAATTATATATCTGCTTTGAAATAAATATATTTCATTGTATACAGGGGAAGTATTCTTGAAAACATATGTGAATATATTGTATTAAATTTTTGAATTAACAATCCAGAATTTTTTTTAAAAAAAAATACATAAGGTAACCATTATTATTACTACTTCTCTTGGTTATCTTTCTATATGTTTTCTCTACATATATTTAAATTTGTATATATATGTAATATATATTTGCTGCTTTTTTAACAGAATTAATCTAATGTACAAAATGTAGAATCTGATTTTGGTTTTTTTATATAGTATGGACATCTTTCTATGTTAGCATATATATAGCGTGAGTGAGTGAATAGTTCATTTGTTTCTTTTTCTTCTTTTTTTTAAACAAGTTTTTATAACTTTTTGTAGAGATGAGGGTCTCACAATTTTGTCCAGGCTGGTCTCAAACTCATGGGCTCGAGAGACTCCCCCACCTCGGTCTCCCAAAGTGCCGAGATTACGGATGTGAGCCATAGCACTCAGTCTGAATATTTTCTTTTTTTAAATGGTTGTACAATATTGTATAGAAATATCATAATTAATGGATTAGCATGCATACATTCTTATTTTTTGCTATTATAACATCATGTTGGTTTTATGTTTGTTTTTAGTCCAATCTGAGTTTCTTTTGGGAATAAAGTTTTCTACATTCACTAAATATATTGTTAACAGTAGACACTTGTGAAGCAATATAAGTGAAAAATTCTTTTATTTTTTAATTTTGTCACTTATTGTTCTGCCCTAGACTAATTTGGCAACAATTTATTGTTTAGCAAAACATTTTGGTTAAATCTTTCCAAAGAATTCAAACTTGCTTTTCATAGAAACAACTCATTTTTTGAACTCATATTTCAGAGGTGCACAGAATTACAAAATCACAGTTTTAACACAACTGGCAAAAAGAGATACAGTACCAAGCGTAACTGGTGGGAACAGATACATTATAATATATGTGGGATTATCAGAGTTTTGTTTATATTAGCATATTTCCTTGTTTACACCATCATTAAACTTTTCAGAAACAAAACACTGCCTACCACAGTAATCTTCATATTGCATCCATTGTGAGTTTATCTCAATTTCAGAAATGTTCAGACGTAAGAAAGGTACATCTTAGAAATGAGGAAATATGGTATTTTTACAGTGTCTGTCTTTATTAACATTTATATTCTTGTCTGAGTTCTAATTTGCCTCAACTATTTGGGTCTAAGTTTTATATTTTGATGGTTTTAATGCATATAGCCAGTTCCTCCATAACATGATTTTTTTATTCCTAAATTCTTTATTTAATTCATGTATTGGTGGGCTAGATTCATCGTCAAATGGTTTATTACAGAGTTTACAGGATTGATATGTTCCTATAGTCTTTGCATAATGTTCCCTGTTGCTTTTACATATAAACAACAATTTTACTAGATATAAATTTCTTGCACAGCACTTGTTTTCCAGTACTCAGACATTGCTTCACTGTTTTCTAGCATTGAATGTTAGTACTGTGAAGTGTAAGGCCAGCCCCTTGTAGGAAGCTTATTTTTCCTCTGGGTGCCCACACAGTCCTTTTTCTTGAAGTTCAATAATTTCATTGTTGATTGTTTTGTATCTTTTTTTAGATATTAAGATCTTCCTTAATGTCAGGGAAGTTTTGTTCTATTATGTCTTTGAATATTTTTTCTGTTCCATTTGTTCCATTTTTCTTCAGGAACATCAATCATGGGTATGTGGAATCTCCTTTGTCAGTCTTACATGTCTGTCATCTTTTCTCTAATCATTTTTATCTTTGTGCTTTTCCATTTTGTTTTGATTTTTCTCAAGCCTATCCTCATGTCACTGTTTGCAGTACTGCCCTACATTTTGCTGCTTCTAATGTGATTTTTCTTCATTAGTGATTTTGCTGTTTTCTTCATTTTCTTCTTTAGGCTCTGGTAGCTCATCTGTTGTCTCATAATTTTTCAACCTCTTGTGTCTCTTCAGTTTATTTGAGAGTATCAAGAAGGATATGTTGAAAGTTAATTCTTCCTCCTCTTGCTAGTCAGGAATTTTTCTTCCTTTTATGCTAGCATCAGGAAAAAGGTTAGATGCCATGTGTTAGCCATTCTTCTTTTGAATTGATTCAGTTTTCTCTGGGCTGTTTGCTAAAAATGATCTGAAGCATCTGGAGGGCTTATTCCTAGTTTTTATATATGTATCTAAAGACACTGTCACTAGACCTGCTCTGTCCTCTTACCTGGGGCATGTCTTACTTCAGCCTCATCATAGAGGGAAGTCACTTTGTTCAACTACTACTATATTGCAGCTGGACTTAATTTTAAAAATTGGCGTTTACCATTTCTAGTTGATTTTGTTCAGGGACTCCCTTCTCTACCCTTCATTCAGTGTCAGGGATTGTGTTTTAAAAGCTTTAGAAAAGCGTTTATTAACAGGCTGCCAGGCCAGATCTACAGAGAGGTGGTCCTCATTGTGATTTTACAATTTTTAAATTACTTGATGATATTTGAAAATCATTATATTATGCTTAAGAATGATTTCTGACTTCTTTTTTAAAACACTAGACCAACAATCCCGCCTTCTCATGTAGCATCAGTGAGCTGAATCACCTGTTTTCCCATAGGTTAGCATATACTCTGTTTCACTACAGTGTACTCCACTGCCCAGTTGTCTGAGGAATACAATAATATGCCTATAAATTCTTCTTCCTTAAAACCAATAATTTAGCAGGGATATGAGGAATGGAGGATTGTGGCTAAGCAGAGAATGTGAGCCCCATCTAGAGAATAGAGAAGGAAGCCCCTTGTACTCACATATCACTGTAAGCATTTGAGTTTGGAACCCTTCTTTGGAAGAAATTGCTGTTGAAAAGAACCTTTTGGAGACTGAGTTTATCTTGTAATACCTTTATCTAGTTGAATTCCATATATTGAACTTTAAAAAATGGGTGGTAAAAGGTTAGAGGTTGCTTATCATATTAAAGATTTAACCTTTTAAATATTAGTTTCATTTTTAATGCAGTGACAATAAAGTTAAAACTGTTCTATAGCAGCAGTGTTATGTATCTTAGTATCACCTGTAAGTGTACATTAAAACCTATTGTATAAGTGTCCTAGAGTGCTTGTCAGACTTAAGAATACAAAAAATACATGGCTTTTGCCTTTGAGAAACTTACAGTCTGATGCATGGGGCAAGTCATGTGCATAAAAATGAATAATATTGGGAGATTCTTACCACAGAGTAGTCAGTGACTGATATTAATACAAATACACTGGAAATTACTTCAAAAAAATTGTTGAAGTGGGATTTAAGCTGAGTTGAAGTTGAGAAGACATATCCAAGCAAAAGTGTTGCATAAAAATAAGCATGTTATATCTATATGAGGATCAGTGAATTTGTAGTTTGGCCACATTGAAACTGGCAGGTAACTTAAAATGGAGAGCCAGATCATAGAAGAACTTGAATGGAGGGCTGAGGAATTGGACAGTGGAGTTCTTAAAAGCTATTGAGCAGAGGTATGATGTATATATGAGTATATTTAAGATCTGTTTTTAAATTCACATGTTAATGCTAAAAAATAACTTTGATTTATTTTCTTATAGAGAATGGTTTTTCTTGCTTTCACATGAAGTTTTGAACCCAATGTATTGCTTATTTGAGTATGCGGGCAAGAACAACTATTGTCTGCAGATCAATCCAGCATCTACCATTAATCCAGACCATCTTTCATACTTCTGTTTCATTGGTCGTTTTATTGCCATGGTGAGTTCTTGACTTTATTATTTTTATTTATTTAAATTTGTTACAAATGTATTCGAGAAGGCTTTTAAAAAAAGATAAACATTATTATTTGCTATTCACAAATTTTGTTACCAAGAAAGTTCCTGGAAAAAGAGTATAAAAATATATTTTTTGAGTACCTATATAAAATCAGGATTGTGAATATGAAGATTATTGATACAGCCACTTAGTCCTTAAAAGTCCTTTCATTTTTAAAATTAAAACCTATTTATAGTATGACTACTTTTATTTGCTTATTTATTTTTAATAGAAAACATTTTAATACTTTTGAGACAGGATCACACTCTGTTACCCAGGTTGGAGTGCAATGGCATGATCTCAGCTAACTGCAGCCTCCATTTTGCAGACTCAAGTGATCCTCCCACCTCAGCCTCCCAAGTAGCAGAGACTCCATGCTCGCCCCACCGTGCCAGCTAATGTTTTTGTATTTTTAGTGTAGTTGGGGTTTCATCATGTTGCCCAAGCTGGTCTCAAATGCCTGGGCTCATGTGATCTGCCTGCCTCAGCCTCCCAAAGTGCTAGGATTACAATGCGAGCCACTGCTCCCAGCCTACTTTTCTATAAAAGGAAAATCTGAGCTATCTAATAATTGTATTTTATTGTCTTTGGCATTTTTAGAGCTTTGCAGGAACCCTTATGGAAGTATTGTCTTTTGGGAAGTGTTTGTATTTATTTACCCATTTATTTGCATTTTCTTATCTATTAATTCATTCAGCAAAAATTTATTGACAGCCTACTATAATGCCAAGCACTGTTTTAGGCTCCAGGGATAAAAAAAATACACAGTCGATGCTCTCAGGCACCTAAAGTCTGTTAGACAGAAACAAATAATCAATGGATATATTCTGAAGGAAATAGTGTGTTGCTAGGAAGCCTCACTGATGGATGACACATGAACAGAAATTGAAAAAAGCTAGGGACTGAATCTTGCAGGTACCTTGGTGAATATTTGGGAATGACAAGACAAAGGCTCTAGTGTGGAAGTGAATTCTTGACTGAGGGAAAGAGACCAGTATAGCTGCAGCAGAGTATGTGAGAGAGAATGTAGTAGGAGATGAGATTGGGAGATGCTGTGTGGAATCTTTAGAAAATTCACGTAAGAGTTAACTAGGGCAGTGAATGACATGATCTCAGTAACATGATCTGACCTAAATGTTATTAAGCTTGCTTTACCATTATGTAGAAGACAGACTATAATTGGGAGCATAGGAAAACACAGCTAAAAGCAGGAAAGCCATTTGCAACAATCCAGGTGAAAGATAATAGTGGCTTGGACTTGTGTCTTGTAGCAGTGGAGGAAGTGAAAAGTGGTTTGGATTCTGGGTATATTGCAAGGTTAGAACTAACAAGAGTTTTCTGACAGATTAGATGCAGGGTGTGAGGGAGAGTCAAGTATGGCAACAATATTTATGGCCAGCTTGTCTGGTTGCAAATTTTGGAGGTGGAGGAAATCAAGAATATTTAGGTTTGGCTCGTTAAGTCTGAAGTAGACATCCAAATGGAGATGTTAAATAAATAGTTGGAGGTATAAGTCTGGCAGTGAAGGGATATCTAGTTTAGAGATAGGCATTTGGGAATTCTTGGCACACAGAGAGTATTAAAAGTCCATATGATTGTTTATAATCACTATATAAATTCATTCCTTATGAATTCTGGATATTAGACCTTTGTTGGATCCACAGTTGTTTAATATTTTCTCCCATATTGTAAGTTGTTTGTTTACTCCCTCTCTTGCTGTGCAGAAGCTCTTTCATTTAATTAGGTCCTACTTATCAATTTTCGTTTTTGTTGCTGTTGCTTTTGAGGACTTAGCCAGAAATTTTTTTGCCAAGGCTAATATCAAGAGGGCATTTCCTAGGTTTTCTTCTAGGATTTTAATAGTTTTAGGTCTTACATTTAAGTATTTAATCCATCTTGAGTTAATTTTTGTGTATGATGAGAGGTAGCACTCTAGTTTCATTCTTCTGTATATGGGTAGCCAGCTAGGGGATCACATTTCAATAGAAGATTTGGAGGAGACAAACATCTAAACTATACTACCAAGTTAGAGGATAAAGAATTTAAGTCAGAATATAAGGAATATGAGAGCAATGAGCTTGAGTTGGAGAGAGGAAGAGATTTATTTAGCACACGTACCAAGTAATAGAAAGATTACCTATAATAAGATTATATGGATTCAGATGTGAGTAGTGAGCAGATACAGTAGAACACACAAAAGTTCTCTTCTGGTTGCTTCTGTTTCCCTCAGTGAAATAGGAAGTAAGATCATCAACTCAGAATGAGTGAAGAGAAGTTAAGTATTTGAGGAAAGAGGAGTAGGAATGACATAGTCATCTAGGAAAGTGGGAGAGTGAATGCAGTAGGGAAATGTGATTACCAGGAAATAGACCAGTAAGGAAATATGACTGTTGGTCATGGAGCAGTCATCTTGATTGTTTATGCATTTCTAGCATGTTCCTAGGTACAGGCATTTAGTAACTTGAGAGTTGAACTTAGCTAGGCTGGGTATTTTGCTAGAAATACATGGTGGAGGTAGGGTTTGAAGGGAGTTATATTAATGATTGAGTATGGAATCTAAACTGAGTAAGGGGAGACATAACTTCATGAGGGGGCTAAGGTATAGTGTTAATAGCTTCAGTGGGTGTTTTAGTTTCCCAAAGTTGCTGGGAGTCTGGGGCTTCCCATGCTGGTTATTGTGAATAGGAGTGAAGGCACAATTGGGTTAGTCCTAAAAACTTCACAGGCAATGGTGAGAGTAAGAAAGGAACAGGAGAGTGGCCTTTTCAGGTGCACAGGGTCCTTCTGCACTCCTTATCCAATTAGGTTAATTTAATTTATAAAACATTTAGGAAGATTGAGGCAGGGTATGATAATAGAAGTCTGTTATCACCCTATACAGTTTTTGATATATATTATAAAGCTATGTGTATGATAATAGAAGTGCTTTATCACCCTATACAATTTTTGATATATATTATATAGCTATGTGTTATAAAACAGATTTTGTTTTAGCTTTTTCATACCTAGCATTTTATATATTTTAATTTTCATAATTTATGCCATTCACTTATTCAGATCTTTATTTGTAAAGTGTCATGATTTTTCTGTTATTGTTCTTTAAGAAATTGTTATTTTGCAAATTTTATTATAAAATGCTTCCTTTTTCTTTGCAGGCATTATTTCATGGAAAGTTTATCGATACTGGTTTCTCTTTACCATTCTACAAGCGTATGTTAAGTAAAAAACTTACTATTAAGGATTTGGAATCTATTGATACTGAATTTTATAACTCCCTTATCTGGATAAGGTTTGAAGATTTTTGTTTTGCAATAAGCCATTTTTTTGAAACCCATTTTGTTTCATTTTGTTAATTAGTGTATATATATTTCACTCAGAGATAACAACATTGAAGAATGTGGCTTAGAAATGTACTTTTCTGTTGACATGGAGATTTTGGGAAAAGTTACTTCACATGACCTGAAGTTGGGAGGTTCCAACATTCTGGTGACTGAGGAAAACAAAGATGAATATATTGGGTAAGGTGAAATACCTTGTTAAACTTAATTTCTAGAACACGTCAGAACTAAATCCTCTGTCTGTACCCTTAATTGCATCCCCTTTTCACGCCTTTGGGAAGCTCTTCTCAGCAGTACCAATGTTCTTGAAAAAAAGAGAATATATGTTGACCCTCATTTTCCCACTGCCATTTGCTGTAACCATTCTACCATTTCCTTTTCCATATCATTTTCCCTTTTTTAACTTAGGCTTTTAAATAGTGCTCACCACAGCCTCTTTCTTGAAACTCCATGTTTTCTTGAATTCCTATGTCATAGGAATTCTTGATCCTATGTCATACTGATTCTCTCTACTTTTTTTTTTTTTTAATTTTGTTTTTAGAGAGGGTTTCACTCTGTCACGCAGGGTGGAATGGTGGTGTGATCATAGGTTACTGCAGGCTTGACCTCCTGGGCTCAAGCAATCCTCCTGCCTTAGTCCTGAGTATAGGCTTATGCTACCATGTCCAGCTAATTTAAAATAATTTTTTTTGTAACGACAGGGTCTCATTGTATTGCCCAGACTGGTCTCAAACTCTTGGCCTCAAGTCATCCTCCTTCCTCAGCCTCCCAAAGGATTACAGGCATGAGTCACCACTTCTGGTTATTTGCTCTTTTTTAATGGCAGTTTTCTAAATCTCCTGTTTCTTAAATATAGGCCTTTTCCCACGATTTTATTGCAATCTGCTTCTCTAAATAATTTGCTAACATAGCATCGATTTTCTGTTAAAGTTATATCTAAACTTTAGAAATAATTTCCATTTGCCAGCCAGGTAAATCCAAACATTTTCAGGAAAGAACTAGGCAGTAAACTTTTTAGGCTTATTGCAACTACTCAGCTCTGTGGTATAGTGCAAAAGTAGCCATAGGTAGTGTATAAACAGATGGGTGATTGTCTGCCAGTAAAACACTTATAGACACTGAAATTTGATTTTATATAATTTTCATATCCTAAAATACTTTTAATATTTTTCATCCATTTTTTTTTAAATGCAAAGGCTATTCTTAGCTCACATGCTAGACAAAAAAAAAAAAAAAAAAAAAAAAAGATGATTAGACCCACAGGCCATAATGTGCCAACACCCGAACTACAGATGATTCTTAAATGTAATGTGTCTAAAATCCAACTTTTCATTTGTCCTAGCTGTTGCCTCTGATTTCTTCTATGAATAGACTACCATTTTCACACCCTCTTAGATTCTAGCTGTCATCTCTGTCTCTTTCAGATTTTTTGTTTTTTCTATTTGTTTTGAAAAATGGATTGGATTATACACATTACTCTGTAGCTTACTTTTTTTCGTCTTAAGGACAGTACAGTTAAATCTAACTCATTTTCTAACAGCTAGGTAAATTGTGGTGTATGTATTCTATACTTTGCAGCTATTCCTGCCAATAGAGATCATTTAGGTTGTGTCCGGTTTGGGCCACTGCAAACAAGACAGCAGAAAACTTCCTTAAGCATGAATCCATACATCCTGCTACTTAGTTTTGTGGGCTAGATTTTTAAGAAGTGAAGTTACTGGATCAGAAAGTATTTAATAGATACTGCTGTGTGGCTTTTATAAAATGTCATAGCCATTCTTTTTTCCCTTCTTAACTTGTAAATTGCTATGACCTTTCAAATTTAGTTCCTTAGTGTATCTGCTTACTAAGTTTAATGTACCCTTCTTGGCTTGGCATTCTCAGCCTCTTCTTTTTTCTGCTAAACCAGAAAAAAGTGAGAGAAATTACCAATAACTGATTTCTTCTTTTATACCTTTGTACTCTGTTAGGTATTTTTATTTTGTTCTGCAATGTGCATTTATTACGCTAACTGGGAAAAAAACAGTAACACTATATTTTGAGGAAAATATATTCACAAAGATTATGCATAAAGCAGTGGACTTTCTATATTTGTTAAACCTGAGCCTTCCACAAAGTCCAACAAAAATAAGTACCACAACCTGAGCAGTTAAAAAAAATGCTATCAGTGGTTTCAAATATCAAAAGCACTCTAAATAAAATTTCACCATGTAAGATTTATATTTACTTTCTGTTAAGCACTGTTTCAAAATATTTTATCACTATAATACTATTGATAGCTAATTATGAATGCAGTAGTTTTTGGAGGATTTTGTTTCAGTCTCAATAACAGACTTTAGTTTTGTTTTTTAATCTTACTCTTGAAAATTATGTGATAACATTCTAGTTGTGATTTTTTTTTTAAGTGCACAGGATAGGCCATCAAGGAATCTATAAGTAAATGAATGGTAGAAATAGATACGAAGTACTACTGGAATCCAAAGTGGGACGAGAACTGTTATTTCTGCTGGGAGGAATCAGGAAAGTTCGTCGGACATTATGTATTAAGTTAGGTCTTAAAACATGCATGGGAGGCTGGTGGCTCTTGCCTGTAATCCCAGGACTTTGGGAGGCTGAGGTGGGTGGATCACTTGAGCCCAGGAGTTCAAGACCAGCCTAAGAAACATGGCAAAACCTCATCTCTACAAAAAATAAATTAGCTGGGCATGGTGGTGTGCACTTGTAGTCCAGCCACTAGGGAGGCTGAGGAAAACAAAGATGAATATATTGGGTAAGATGAATATATTGGGTAAGGTGAAATACCCTGTTGTGGTATACTTGAGGTGGGAGGATCACCTGAGCCCACGGAGGTCAAGGATGCAGTGAGACCAGGCAAGAGTGAGACCCTATGTTAAAAAAAAAAAAAGACACATGAAAGCTTGCCTTATAGAGGGAGATGTTTTTGGGACAGGGAAAACAGGAGGAGCAGAATTGATGTTTTAAGGGGATAAGTTGATGGTGAGAATTAGTGGCTATAATGGAGCCTACAGTGATAGCCAGGTTTAAAATTACCTTGGTTTAAAATTTGGTTGAATAGAGGTGAGAAAGTGAAAACACTGAGTATGTTGTACTCTTATAATGAGTGTGGTGGTAAAGAGAAAACAGAGTAATTTTTAAAAGACACTGGGTTAAAGGAACGGGTTTTTGGAAAAGAATAGTCTGAATACTTATGTGGACAAATGGGAAGAAAAGTTAGAGTTGATATGGGACAAAGAGGGTTTAGTAATTGAAGAAAAGTTTTGGAGGCAGCCTTAGAAAAGCATAAAGCCAGCGTCCTCTAGGAAACAAAAAGAAGAGTTAGAAATGGGAGGAGTGTGAATAGCTTGGCTTACTTTTCATCTGCTAGAATCTGTGGCTTCTGTGTATGAGGTGGTGTATGTTGCTTCTTTAGGAAGACCTTTCCAGATCCATCTCCTTTTGGAATCTCCTTTTACAGATTTTGTGTCATACAGATTTTCTTCCTTATTTCCTTTCTTTCATACTTCCCTGCTCTTACAGCTGCTTTATATATGTCTCTTTAGAATGTTTTGTTTTCATCTTAATTGAGTTCTTCCAGTTAGGAAATCTTCATGTTCTCCAATAAACCATCAGGTAAAGAACCTGTTCTCCAGCCTTAAGGCCTCTCAGACCATAAACCTACACCAGCACATGGCTTGTTGACATACGGTCATTGCATAGTGAGATAATCCCTTGCCTCCCTTGAGTCAGAGTCCTCAGGTCTGTCATGGCAATGCTTGGTGTAAGAAGAGCCTATTAAATGACTAGCTTCCTTTCCCGAGTGAGCACATGATATTTATACTTACTTGTCTAGATATAAACAGGAAATAATTAGTGCTAGGATTTGGCTATCTTACTAGTGAAGAACTTCCTATTTATTTTCTTTTTTCTGTTTTTTCCTTTCCTATTTATTTTAAAAGCATCCTTTTTAATAGCTACCTATGTGCTAGAACTGATTTCCTGAAATGTGTTAACTCTACAATTATATACATACATATCCATATACACACACATCACATTTATATATGTGTGTTGTGCATATATATGTGACATTTAGAAAAAGAGAAAGAGCTATAGAAGTTCTTGATGTTTTTAAGTATTTCACTTCACATATAAATTACCTATTTTTAAATACCATCTTTATTTTCAGTTTAATGACAGAATGGCGTTTTTCTCGAGGAGTACAAGAACAGACCAAAGCTTTCCTTGATGGTTTTAATGAAGTTGTTCCTCTTCAGTGGCTACAGTACTTCGATGAAAAAGAATTAGAGGTTAGGCTCTTTTATTATGCTATTGTAGGGAATGTTAGTGGGGGGAAGGACTAATTTTGTGCTTTTACAGAACAGTGTTCACACATTTTAAAATCCTGTAGAACAATCTTGAATCCTCTCATTTGTCCAGATGTCAAGGTGGTGTTTATCGTAGCACTGGGTAAGAGTCTTGATTATGTTCTCTGAACCATATGATGCCATGAGCACAAAATCATCAGTCAGCGTCAGTTGTTAGGGGTCTTGAAGAGTTATTGGAACATTATTGGTAATTCTGAAATTTCAGTTTAGTAGTGAGTTGCTTCAAAGATCAGAGTTTTAAGCCATGAGCACTTAGTGGTCTTAACTGTATTTAGGCTTGTTAGAAGTATATCAGGCATGTGTGTGTGTGATAAAATAAACATATCTTAAAATATACCATCTTAACTATTTTTAAGTGTTCAATAATGTTAAATATATGCACATTGTGCATCTAATCTCAGGAATTTTTTCATCTTGCAAAACTGAAACTCTATATCCATTAGACAAGTCCCCCTTTTCCCCAGCCCCTGGCAACTACCATTCTTTGTTTCTGTGAATCTGACTACTCTTGATACTGCCTGTGAGTGAAATTATACAGTAATTTACTTTCTGTGACTGGGTTATTTCGCTTAGCATAATATCCTCAAGGTTCATTCCTGCTGTAATGTGTGTCAGAATTTTCTTCCTTTTTTAGACTGAATAATACTCCGCTATAGGTATATACACTACCACATGGTATTATCCATTTGTCCCTCAAGGGACCTTTGTGTGGCTTCCATCTTTTGGCTGTTGTGAATAGTGCCGCTGTGAACACAGGTGTACAGATATTTCTTTGAGATCCTGTTTCTTCTGGATATATACCCAGGAGTAGTATTGTTGGATCATATGGTAATCCTCTATTTAAGTTTTAGAGGAACTACCATACTGTTTTCTATTTCAGTTGCACCATTTTACATTCCTATTAAACATGTAGAAAGATTCCAGTTTCTACATCTTTGCCTACACTTACGTTCTGTTTCTTGTTTTTTTGTTTGTTTGTTTTAATAGTATCCACCCTAATGGGTATGAGGGGATATCTCATTGCGGTTTTGATTTGCATTTCCCTAATGATTAGTTACCAAGAATTTTCGAAGTCTTATTTTCCTATGTAAATTAGAACATAGGGCATTTGAACAGTCCTTGGCATTTCCTCTCTGCCTACTTTGGGTGCACTATTTTAACTGTAGCCCTCTTGGGCCTGCTATTAAGAAACTTCATTCATGTAATCAAATGTGCCTATGAAAAATAGCACTTTACAGTAATATTCCTATGTAGGAGTTAGCCTTTTGGCAACTCTGACTAACCTAGGAAGTACAATCGTCCCTTGGTATCTGTGGGGTATTGGTTCTGTAGGTACCCATGGACACCGCAATCCACGGATGCTCAAGTCCTGACAGTATGTAATAGCATACTATTTACATAGAACCTACACACTTCTCCCTTATACTTTAAATCATGTCTAGATTACTTATAAATACCTAATGCAATGCAAATGCTATGGTAAATAGTTATACTGTATTTTTAATTATTTTATTTTAAAATTGTCATATTATTCTTTTTCTCAAATATTTTCAATCCACCATTGATTGGTTTGAATTGCTGATATGAAAGCTGTGGATATGGAAAGCCGATATGTATGAAAATCAGGACTCTGAGCCTGGCTGACATATAGACAGCTACTAATCCTGGTTAACATCTTTCTTAACAGTTTGCTTACACAAATTAACAGAAGCATATTAGAAGACTAGCATGGAAGACATTTTTAGAGTAGCATTTATAATCTTTTTTAAAACCACAGACTTAATTTTTAATCTGAAGACAGACATCTTGCATCCTCTAAATTCATACACCTAAGTATTCCATACCTCAAATTAAGAATGCTTATTTTGGCTGGGCGCGGTGGCTGACACCTGTAATCCCAACACTTTGGGAGGCCGAGGCGGGCAGATCACCTGAGGTTGAGAGTTCAAGACCAGCCTGGCCAACATGGTGAAACCCCATCTCTACTAAAAATACAAAAATTAGCCAGGCGTGATGGCATGCACCTGTAGTCCCAGCTACTTGGGAGGCTGAGGCAGAAGAATCGCTTGAACCTGGGAGGTGAAGGTTGCAGTGAGCCAGGATCGCGCCACTGTACTCCAGCCTGGGTGACAGCAAGACTCCGTCTCAAAAAAAAAAGAATGCCTATTTTAGAGGCCCACTCAGTCAAAGAGGGATGTTATAGTGATATAGTGAGAGCCCTATATTGAAGTGGAGATGAAACTAAAACAGGAGATCAAGAAGCGTTAAGACTAGGAACATACAGTTTATGTACCCTTGGCAGGGTCCGTAATGTTCTCACATACTGCCTTGTATGTGGGGAGGCCATATGATACTTTTCTTTTACGTATAAGGTGACTGAAGCCCTTAATGATTATTTGCTTTTAGCTAATTAGTTAAGAGTACGATTAAGAATGCCAGTCAATTAAGAGTGTAGAGCTGTGAGAAAATACAGATTTTGTCTTGTTTTGCTTCGTCTTGAGTTTTACTCCTAGTCTGTTGTTTTTTCTTCTACTGCCATCATTGCCTCTCTTACCACAGTAATGGTCATTCACACTATTATTCACAATAATGGCTATGCATAGTCACGCCCCCCTTTTATACGTTAACATCTGTTTAATGTTTAAGAGATATAGTAGTCATTCTTTATGAAAACTCTTATTACACTAGGAGTAGAAGGCAACTTTCTTAGTTTGATAAAGGGAATCATCAACAACAAAAAACCTTAACATTATTCTAAATGGTACTATTTTGAAAGTTTCCCATTGAGTTTGGGAACAAGGCAAAGAGGTCTACTCTTACCACTTCTATTCAATATTTTACCTAATACCTTAGCCAGTGGCAAAAGCAGAAATAAGTATAAAGATTGGAAATAAGTAAAACTGCCTATTTTCACAGAGGAAAACATGGTTTTCAGCTTAAATTGGAAAATGCTAGGCAACCCACCAAAAAACTACTGGAAATAATAGTGAATTTAACAAGGTGTGGGTACAAAGTTAATACTTTAAAAATCAATTGTATTTTTATGTACTAGCAACAGACACTTAAAATTTAGATTTTAGTTTCATTTGTGACAGCATCAAAAAATGAGCAAATTTAACTAAAAATTCACAAGACCTCTATACTTAAAACTCAAAACATTACTCAGAAAAATTAAGGAAGATTTAAATAAATGAAGAGATATACGATGTTATATTGTTAAAAGTGTCAGTTCTCTCCAAATTGATTTAGAGATTAAACATCTCAGCAGAATTTTTTATAGAAAGTGACAGGCTGATTTCAAAATTATAAGGAAATACAGAGACCCTAGAAGAGCAAAGCCAATTTTGAGGAAGGACGGACTTGGAGGATTTACATTACTTGATTTTAAGACTTAACATACAAAAAGCAAAAACCATAAAAGAAAAATATGGATAAATTAGACTTCTTCAAAACTAAAAACTGCTCTTCAAAAGATATTATGTGAAAAACCAACCTACACAGTGGGAGAAACTATTGAGACAAAGGTCTTATATCCAGAATATATTAACAAAAAACTTGTGTAACTCAGTAAAAAGACTGGAAAACATTTTTAAGTGGGCAAAGGCTCACTTCGCAATAGGAGATACACAGATGGCAAGTAAACACATGGAAAAATGATTATTAGTCATTGGAGAAATGCAACTCAAAAACACCACTTTGAAATAGTTTTGGTAGTTTCTTATAATGTTAAATGTACATCTACCTTATGACATACCAGTTCTACTGTTAGATGTTTACCAAAGTGAAATGAAATATATATCCAAACCAAGACTTGTACATAAATGTTCAACACAATGATATTCATCAAAGCCAAAAATTGAAAGTAACCTAAGTGTTCATTAACAAGTGAATAGATAAGCAAATTGTTGTATATTCATATAATGGAATACTACTCACTTACAGAAAAGAAGAACTACTGGTTCCAAAACCAACATGGATAAATCTCAAAAACATGTTGAGTGGGAAAAACAAGAGGACATGTGTGTATGTGTATGCACTATATATGACAAAAATATATATGTATGCATATACATAACATTCTTAAAAAAGACATATAACCTATGGTGAAATCATTAATCACCTAAAACTAGAGTTGAGGATGATGATTTTGATTACAAAAAGGTATATGATGGAAATATTCTGTATCTCAATTGTGATGGTGGTTACACAGGTTGAAAATCTAACTACATACCTAAGTTTGTGCATTTTATTGTATGTAAATTATAGCTCAAAGTTGACTTATGAAAAAAAACCAAGATAAGTATTACGTATTTTACTATGCCTAAAATAGTGTTCATTTCATATACAAGTTGAGGTTGACAATTTCACATATGTAGAATATTCTTAGATAAGCTGGATAAATGATTAATAGTAGGTTAATTTTTTTTAAGTATATAAGATAGCATAGATTTTTTAAAAATGAGAACCAGAAATAGGTTTGGAACTAATCAATTTGGATACCCAATTTGGGAGATCTATATCTATATATAAAATATAGATATAGATATAGGTCTCCCAAACACACACACACACACCTCATACCATGTTTACATACAGTAAAGGAGACATGCTTTTCAGTACGGTGTTTTTCTTGAAGAATAGTCACTCTAAATGTGGTTTTCGGTTTGAGTTCAATAAACATGGGTAAAATAAAGTACCAGGGAATGTTAGGCTAAATTGCCACAGTTTTGTTGGATTTGCTTATTGTGATCATTATTTGCATTGCACATAGCTTTTCACATGATTTTGCCATGTGCATAACTGTGCATCAGGAAATTTCAGTCATATAATTATTCTCTTCACTAAATCTTTATTGTGGCCTGATTCTGTGCTCATTTCCCAGGTTATGTTGTGTGGCATGCAGGAGGTTGACTTGGCAGATTGGCAGAGAAATACTGTTTATCGGCATTATACAAGAAACAGCAAGCAAATAATTTGGTTTTGGCAGGTATTGCTTTTATCTTTTTTGAAATAAAGTAGTCAACATATTTTCTGATGAAATGGTGGTTTTAAAAATGGCTTATTATTTTTAATCGAGACTGCTTTTGGACACAGTTTATAATTTTCCAATTCTAAATCTAAGTGAACAGTGTGAACACTCGTTAAAAGTACTATTGCTTCTTTGACTATCTTGCTAAAATGAAGGAGTGAATGACAGAATCTTATTTAAGTAATAGTTTAATGGTAATAGTTGTATGTGTAGCTTTTTTTTTTTCTAGTGGTGTCAAAGTAGTCTAAATTCCACTTAATTCTATAAGTAAATGAGGAAGTATGTTTGTAAAGAGAGCCAGTGAAGATACTTTAATTCCTCTGAGGTAATATATGCTAGGGAATTAGAATGATCAAGGGAATAATGTCCAAAAATAACTTTATTCATTTATTTACATATTTTTTGTCTGTATGTTTTGTTTAAACTGTAATAGGATGGTCTCAGGAATCCAAGTGTACCACACTAATCTTGAACATCTTATTTTAATAAACTTTTTGTTTTGTGTGTTTATTTGAGAATTTAAAATCTCCAGATCTGGAATATTCTTCAGATAAGTATTCTATATGGGACTCATTTGAGCAACTTAATAACTGGACCTCTGGTTTACTTCTGCTTAACTGTTTCATTTTCAGGTGAAGAGTAATGCTGGGTTTTGTATTACAGTAGACTTTCCAAAAGTTGCATCTTTTCATAATGGTGTATGTCATGAGTTTATTGCTTGATATTTTAAAGAGATGTAGACATTTCTAGAAATTTATCTTAAAATATACTTCAACATGTAAAGTGGCACATACCAAAGTATTTAATGCAGTATTATTGGTATACTAACAGAGATTTGAAACAACCTAAATGTCCATAAAGAGAGGACTGAGTAAATAAACTATCATCCATCCATCCATTCTATGTGAGTTTATACCTTGGGAGTCATTCTTTTTATTTCCTTTTTTTTTTTTTTTTTTTTTTGAGACAGAGTCTCACTTTATCACCCAGACTGGAGTGCAATGGCAGCATCTTGGCTCATTGCACCCTCTGCCCACCAGGTTCAAGCGATTTTGCTGCCTCTGTGCCCCCACCTCGAGTAGCTGGGATTACAGGTGTGCACCACTACACCCTGTTAGTTTTTTTATTTTTAGTAGAGACAGGGTTTCACCATGTTGGCCAGGCTGGTCTTGAACTCCTGACCCCAAGTAATCCATCCACCTTGGCCTCCCAAAGTGCTGGGATTACAGGCATGAGCCAACGTGCCCAGCCTTTCTTTCCTTTTTTAAAAATGCAAAATTAACAAAAATATTGGAGAATGATGTTTCAATACAGTATTAAGTGGAAAAGGAAGGTGGTAAACAATGTGTGTACTATGATGCTATTTGGTTAAAAAGTTATCATCTGTATAGTAAAAGTGTATGTTAGTATGGAAATATATCATCTTTGAAAAGGTAGGGAAAAAAACTGGAAACAGTTCTAGAAGAGAGCTGAGCAGTTGGAGGCAAAGGTAGGAAAGCTGCTTTTTATGTAGTACACTTTCACAACCTTTTGCATTTCTATACTATTATAAATAAATACATAAGTAGGAAGGAGTAAATCCATTTTCAAGCCCAAACTATCTGAATTGCATTACATACAGTATGCATACAGCTGTCTGTAATCTTCCCTTCTGGGGTTTTTATCAGCTTCATTACACTTGGTGCTCCCTTTCTGTTTAGACATTTGTACCTACATAGCTAATAAGCCTAAGCCTAGGGTCATATACATCCAAATGAATATTTGTTTTCTAAATTGGGTTTCTTTTAGGGAAAGTGGTGAGGTTTATGCCAGACCTGGGAATAGGTTTTGTTTCTTGTGTTTTGATGAAATATGTACCTCAGCACAATTCTTCACTGAAACATTTTGGGTCATGATTAGCACAGCTGTTTTGTCTTATCCTTAGCTGAAGTTTATTCCCTATTTTTAAGATACATGTCTACTTTTAATCTGCTCCCTGTGTTCCCTGCTGTTATACTCAAACCAATCAAATTAGTATTTCACCACATTACCCATTTATGTCTATGAAAATAGTCAATGAAATAAATAATTTTAGAGGAATCTGTATATGTACAATGGGATGCTAATGATTATACCTATCTCATAGAAACTGCTGTAAGAACTAAATCCACTGAAAGCAGTGGCACACTGTTTGGCAGGAACCCTTAATAGGTGATAGCTGTTGTATTACAACCCGGCAAGAACATTTACCTTGGTTGTACCTTTGGTTGGTATGACCTTAGATAAATGAATTAACCTTTCCGAGTTTCTCGTGTATTTCCTGGCTGCAAGATGGATGTAGTAATAATAGTGGCCAGCCTCCGTGTTCTCCTGAGGATGAACTGAAGTGAGATTCACAGTGTGCTTAGCATGGTACCCAGCCTTAGTAAGTGACAGACCCTATAACCACTTTTTAGCACGTCTTTTGAACGAATTCAGTGTTATTTAATTTCTTAAAGTGTCTACTGCTTTCATGATTGAAGGTAGTTTAGCATTTATTTCATATTAAAGTATATTTGATTTCATTACACAGTTTGTGAAAGAGACAGACAATGAAGTAAGAATGCGACTACTGCAGTTCGTCACTGGAACCTGCCGTTTACCTCTAGGAGGATTTGCTGAGCTCATGGGTAAATGTAGTTTCACTGTGATTTTTCTGTATATAATTTTGTTATAATAATGGCCTTTGAACATACAATAGACTTGAACCTAAAAATTACTCTTCTGTGCTGTAGGTAGGGATTCATTTAGAAGAAAGAAAAATGAATGGCTAATATCAAAGCTCTTGTAAAACAAAAATGAATGTCTCCTCATATAGCTGAGGTGTCCATTGCTTTGCTCCCTAGGGTGATTGTGAAGGAAGTGACATTCTGTAGAAATAGTTTTCTTCCCGCTGATATAATTCTTATTGCTGGATCTCTGTAGCAGTAAGAAGCTTATTCAGGCAGAAGCAGTTTACATTGTGAATCTCTTCTTTATTTTGCATCATTCATATGACTATGCAACATGTTCTGTTATTTACGTAGTTGTCAGAAGAAAAAGTTTAAAGGACCAGATAAATTTTATCTTATTTTCCTGGTGTAGGAAGCAATGGGCCTCAAAAGTTTTGCATTGAAAAAGTTGGCAAAGACACCTGGTTACCAAGAAGCCATACATGGTAAGTTCAAGAATCCTAAATATGAAGGTGAAAGCCAGAGAGAATCTTTTGTTTTGTTTTTAAAAAAATATGTAAGATCCAGTATAACTGTTTATTCATTAGTCAGACTTTCAATTTTGAGAACAGATTAATACAGCATTCTATAACTAAACACTTTAGTGTGTTGTCATTAATAGAAATACTTGAGAAATGCATCCATTGATTCAACAAATATTAGTGTACCCACTATGTATAAAGTAAGATTTAAGTATTCACTGTTTCAATAAGTTTGTGGGGTACAAATGACAAATAGATAACTGTCTGCAAATCCTGGCAAGTCCGTTGAAGGGAAAAACTAGAGTACTCTAATAGAGAATAACTAATAGGAACCCACTCTGGGTTTGGTGGTCAAGGAGATTTCTTG
This sequence comes from Cacajao melanocephalus, assembly GCA_963573385.1. NCBI lineage: Eukaryota > Metazoa > Chordata > Mammalia > Primates > Pitheciidae > Cacajao > Cacajao melanocephalus. The sequence goes on from CAUYLG010057655.1 coordinate 37,833, forward strand.
GAAGGGGTAATTTGTTTAAATTAAGTTTGATAAGTAGCATGCTGTGGGAGTAAGCAGAGAAAGAGCATTCTTTGAATAGAAATGCTGAAGTAAGCAAAGACCCTGAAGAAACAAATTGTTTTCAAAGGAAATGAAGATGATAGGTATGATTGGAACTTGGTAAATCAGAAGAAAGGGAGATGAGAAAATTGGGGGATGTAGGCAGGGACTAAATTGTATACAGGCTTATAGTCTAATATAAATATTTGAGATATCAAAGAAAAATTAGACAACTTTTAAGAGTTTTAAATAGCAAGTATCGAATCCCAGAAAAATTGCTCAGACAACAACATAGGGAAGGAATTGGATACAAGGGTGAATGCAAGGAGAGTCGTTACAAAATTGTTATAGTTACCCAGGACAAAGATGACAGCCTAGAGATAGGTGGTTCTTTCAAGAGGTCAAAACTATTTTCATACTAAGTCATTATTTGCCTTTGAAATTTCTACTTGTGGTGCAAAAGCAATGGTTTGTGAACCTGTGACAATGGCACCAAACTGCTACCTCTGTATTCTTCAACTCCATACACTTGAGGTTTAAAGCAAAAAAAAAAAAAAAAAAAAAGCAAAAAGGCAGGTTCACTGAAGTTCCTTATAAAGCAGTAAAAATTGCTATATTTAATCTTGATGCTTGAGTATATGGTGTGACAGAATAGTCTGAAATAGCACTTGTGCATACCAGAGAGTGATTTTTCTTGAAGGAAAGCTTTTGGGCAGCTGCTGGAGTTGAAATCTGAACTAATTTGCTTTCTTTTATGGAACATTATTTTTACTTGAAAAAATGACCCACCAACAGTTTATGTAGACTTGGGTATTTGCAGACATTTTCTTGAGAAGTAATGAAGTTAGCTTGTCATTTTAAGGAAAGCAACAGGCATTTGTTGGTGGTGATAATTACCACCATGAGCTTGACAGCTTCTGAAGACTTTCTTCGATGAGATTAGTGGTATTTTAACAAATGTGATTTTTTTTCCTATTATATAATTAAATTTGTCAACATTTAGAGAATCCTTATAATTTGATGAGCCATTATTTTCAGATGACCAGTGAATGCTACAATGAATGTTACAAAATGACACATGGGTAAAAGATCTGTTCAAAGTACAAGAGAGAGGCCAGACACAGTGGCTCACACCTGTAATCCCAACACTTTGGAAGGGCAAGGTAGGAGGATCACTTGAGCTCAGGAGTTCGAGACCAGCCTGGGCAACATGGCGAAACCCTGTCTCTACAAAAAAATACAAAAATTAACCAGGTGTGGTGGTGCAGCCTGTAGTCCCAGCTACTCTGGAGGCTGAGGTGGATCACTGGAGCCAGGGAAGTCAAAGCTGTAGTGATCCATGATCACACCACTGCACTCCAGTCGGAGACAGAGTAAGGCCCTGTCTCAAAAAAAAAAAAAAAAAAACAACAAAAAAAAAACCAAAAACAAAGTGTAAGAGAGAACAATAGACTTTGTGTAACGAACTACAGAGAGTTCTTTGACTTGATTTCAAACCCATATTATGCATACATTTGTCAAATTTAGTTAGTATCAATAATATCCATAATTACCTGACGAGATGAGTAGAGCGTATCTCCACTTTCTAACTATTTATCTGTGTGGGACCATAGATTAGAATCCAGATGTTTTTTATTACACCAGATATTTAAAAGATTTCCAAAACTATAAAACAAGGTCACTCTTTCCACCATTTTTTCCAGAAGTAGTTGGGTTTTTCCCATTAAAATGTTACGTTTATTTTCATACCAAAATGAATATTTTTTAACCTTCCATTTTAATTACTAATCCATTAAGTATCAGTAACTATAATTCACATAAATAAAAGCTCTTTGGAGTTGGAAATTTTTTTTTTCAAGACAGTCTTGCTGTCTTACCCAGGTTAGTAAGTTGCACAACACAGTTCACTGCAGCTTCAACCTCCTGGGTTCAAGCAATCCTCCCGCCATAGCCTCCTCAGTACCTGGGACAACCAGTGTACACCACTGTGCCTGGCTAATTTTTAAACTTTTTGTAGGGATAAAGTCTTGCGATGTCCCAGGTGAGTCTTAAGCTCTGGACTCAAGTTATCTTCCTGCCTTGGCCTCTGATAGTGCTGGGATTATAGGCATGAGCCACCACTCCCAGCTGAGGTTGACAATATGTTTAAGAGTGAAAAGGGGTCCTGTGACCAAAATTTGAAGACCTCTGGCTTTGATTAAAGTGGTGGATCCAATATGTACACATACACATGCGTGCGTGTGTGTGTGTGTGCGTGTGTGTGTGTGTTGAGAGAGATTTTTGAGGCAAGGGGAGAGTTAAAATAGATTCCAAGTTTTGTGAAGGGAAAGTAATTACCACCCATTGATTTCTGTTTTCTCCAAGTATAAGGAGAAGTCACTGACTAAGAGTGAAGAAAAGAAAAACTTTCGAGAGAAAAGAAGGAATTGGGAGAATTGTTAGAGAATAGGAACGTATTAATTAGAGGAATATGGCTAAGATTGCTAGGCAAAGTTGGATTGTGCACTTGGATTAGTAGTGCATTTGAAGTGACAGCCTACTTGAATGCATGATTTCTCCCCCAGCAATTTTCAGTTAAGGTGAAAAGAACAAGCAAGCTGAAAGTTGGGTTCATCAGAATTTCAGTTGATTAGTTAATTCAAAAGAGGGAGGGGTGTGAGATTTAAAAGTATTTGTAGGATGGGTGACGTGGCTCACGCCTGTAATCCCTTTGGGAGGCTGATGTGGGCAGATCCCAGGAATTTGAGACCAGCCTGGCCAATGTGGTAAAACACTACCTCTACTAAAAATACAAAAAGTAGCTGGGCATGGCGGTGTTTGCCTGTAATCCCAGCTACTCGGGAGGCTGAGGCAGGAGATTCACTTCAACCCCAGAGACAGGATGCAGTGAGCTGAGATCATGCCACTGCACTCCATCCAGCCTGGGATACAGAGCTAGACTCTGTCTCAAAATAAATTAAATGAAAAATAAAATTATTTGCAAATACTTTTATAAATACAAATAAAATACAAATATATTATAATGTATAATGATGGACCATGATTTCTAAAGTAATTATAGTGATGGGCTGTAGATAAAGCAAAGACAGAACAAGAGGCTGAGGACAGGACAGAATAGGATGATGAAGTCATGGGTCAACAGGCTGGCATTTTAATTGAAATAAACTGGAAAGACATGGTAAGAGAACAGGATTTTTAAATTAGAAACTTCCTTTACTGGTGATGGCAGGGTTCAAGGTACAGTCTTGCAGTCAGTGACTGAAGAAAGCAGAATTGATTTTAGCATGTCTCCGTCTTTTTGTAAAACGGCACAAAACATAATAGCCAGTGTTTTAAAACAGAAGCCTGTTTTGGATGTTTTCAAGTAACCCACTTTCATGCTTTTCAACTCAGCATTTACTAAATATCAACCCTATGTGAAACAGATCAGCCTTATGAGAGTACAGAGATGACTGCCCTCATGAATTTTAGAATCTAATGGGAGAAACCAGTCAGTCCTAATCCAGAGTAGATTAAAATAGATACTAAAACAGAAATAAAGGGAGCTTATGGATAGGGAAATTATCCGTGTAAGATGTTTAAAGAGGAAGTTGTAGCATTTGGTCTGGTTCTTGATGAAAAGTGTATTCTAGACCATAGAGAGCAAGGTCACAGAGCAGCAAGATGTGTGGTATGCTCGGGAGAGCATGGACCAAGTTGATGGTCAAGTGCATAAGCTTCCTTTCCCCACCACAGTCCCCTCCCCACCCATAGCAACTCAAAAGCAGCAAAGGTTTTTGAAGAGTGGCATAAACTGGTATGCCTTTTTAGCAAAAAGTAAAAAAAAAAAAACCAAAATGGACTCACAGTTAAGTAGGCAGGAAATTCTCTGATGGTCCAGATAAGAGATGATGGGAAGTATGTACAGAGGGATGTAGTGGCAGTAGAAATATGAGGAGGAGCCTGGGCAATATGGCACAGCTTCATCTCTACAAAATGGCCATGGTAGCATGTGCCCGTACTCCCAGCTACTCTGGGGGCTGAGGTGAGAGGATTGCTTGAGCCTGGGAGGTTGAGGTTGCAGTGAGCCGAGACAGTGCCACTGCACCCTAGCCTAGGTGACAGAGCCAGACCCTGTCTCTAAATAAATAACCAGGAGAAAATATAGAATATGATAGAGAGAATGACAGAATTTGGCAAAGGCTATATGTGAAAGATGTAAGAGAAGGTGGCTGGTTGTCCTGTATAGGAAATATTTTAAAAAATATTTTTTTCTGACCTTGCTATCATATTCTACCTTGAAGTATAAAGGGGAGAGCAACATATGGTCTACTTAATTGCTGCTATTAATATCTTTAACTTCTTTTAAAATACAAACAATAATACAGTCTTAGAACAACCCTGTTCTAATTAGCTGCCTTGTTTCAAAGGCTCTTAATTTTCAGGTTTCCTGACTCTGACAGAGGGTCAAGGGCACATGGAAAGTGGTGGGAGTGGCAGGAGGTACCTGGGTAATCTCTAAAAACCTTCCACATGAGAAAATGAAGGTACAGAAAGGTTCTTACTCAGAGCCATCTCATTAGTCACTGCTACTGTGGGGACCAAAACCCTGAACACCCAAATCCTAATCTAGCTACTCACTGCTGTACCTCACAAAATGAAATGTTATTCTACCTTTGTAAACTGAAAAATACATTGTTATTTTAAGCATTTTTCAGTATTTTAAAATTTTTCATCAGTTAATCCCAGAATGGAATTATCTGAGTCTGGCAGGACTGGAAAATGTATCATTTTAGAAGTGTTTTATATGTGGTTAGATTATTTGAAAAGACAAAGAAACGTATGTATTTGTTCATTGACTGTCTCCACCCTAGATTATAAATTCCATGAAGACAGGGATTTTAGTTTTATTTATTTTATCACTAGTTTTTAGAACAATATCTGTTATATAAAGATTCTAGGTAAATGACTGATGAATGAATGAGTGGATGAATGAAATAAGATTCTTATCCTAAGAGAAGTTAGGAGGACTCATGACACATCTAACAGGAATAGTAAAAAGAAAATTAATGATTTAAAAAAAAATCCAGTCTTTATCCATATCGCTACACTTAATATTTCTAATTCCATTATTCTCTGGGAGATGTTAAAATAGTTTTTATATGTAAGTCTTAAATATGGATTGCTCTAAGAAACTTAGAAATGTTAATATACCAATTAAGTAATATTATAGTAGTAAATTGTCTGTTAGAATACTTCCGGCAAAATTTTTACATATATAATATATATTCACATGTCCATTCAGCTTTTCTGTGTGCTTTGAAAAATATTCTATTAGATTTTTTTTCCTTTTATTGAAAACATCTGATTTTGTTTTTGTTTCTGTTCAGTTTTAATCGCTTGGACCTACCACCATATAAGAGTTATGAACAACTAAAGGAAAAACTTCTCTTTGCAATAGAAGAGACAGAGGGATTTGGACAAGAATGAATGTGGCTTCTTATTTTGGAGGAGCTCTTGCATTTAAATACCCCATCCAAGAAAAATTGCACAGATAGTGTATATAAGCTGTTCATTCTGTACAGTGAATTTTTCAAACCTCTCAAAAGTATGTTTTCCGTTCTTCCACAGAAATATGCAAAACAGTTCATCCTTTTCTACTTTATTTATTGTTCCCTTGAAATGACTGACCAGGAAAAAGATCATCCTTAAATTTTGAAGCAAGTGAGAGACTTTATTAAAAATACATATATATCTATATAAGCATATATGATAGTGGCTCTAGTTTTATAGAGCTCCAAGTGTATTAAACATGACAGCCGTTCATTCATAAAGATCTGAATTTGCTTTATCTTGTTAATATTATCTAGGGGAAAAAAGTGCAAATTGCTCCATGTTCTTCTCTCCCTTATGTAACATCTCCTGAGGGTGTTTAGTTGCATGGTTATTCAGGAAGGTATTAAGGGCTTAGGCCAAATCTTACTTTGAATATGTTTTTAAAAAAATGCTGCTGGCTTTTCTGAAGATAGGTGCTTGAACCTGTCAGATTGTTTTAAATAAATATAATAGTTGAAAAATTTTCCCTCTCTGTTACATCAGTAACATTGTCAAAGCAATGGATAAAACCATAACTTACACATGAAACTCATATACTAGATCCGATACTATTTAGTTTATTATCGAAATTGGAAGGATTCATTGAGCAGCATAGAAGTCTGTTTACATGTTATTTTGGGATGCTAGGTATTTGTGGAATTAAAAAGAATCAGGCACTTTTGTACTTTGTTTTAAAATCTGTGTTCTTCACAATTTAATTCATAATAAATTGATGCAATTTCATACTTAGGAACATAGAAAAGGTAATGTGAACTCTGCCACTTTTTTTGTGTTCAAAGTTTTGGTTTTATAAATCCAGATGGATTGAAGAGTTACATAAACATTTGAATGCTCTAACAAATATGAGGCTAATGATTTTCTGTTAGTGGTTGAGTATCATCATTCCTCTCAAATTCATAACAGCTCTATTTATCTGAATGAAATAAGCATATAAAAACCTTTTGGGTCTCCCCCTTTTTATATAGATAATTATTTTTGTCCTAAGTAACATTTTTTCATTGTTTTTCATCATAAGGCCTTTGCTGAGTTAGAAAAATGTGTAACAAATTAAAATCTGATGTTAATGATATTAGTGCCATTTTTAGCAAACTGGGCTTCCTAATACAAAATTTTAAATTTCCATTTGTATCATGCTTTTAATAGGCACTGTAAATTTCATTAACTTAAACATTTTTTATAGCCATGGAACTGACTTCTTAGAATGTGTTGCCTATAAATATTTCACTGCTAAGTACATACAGAAAAAAACCAGTATACATTTTAACTTCCATAAAGTGTTGTTTTCCAAAATTTTATTTTCCTACATATTAATTGAGAGTGTGTTCTGTATTTTATTCAGAAATCACAGTAAAGGTGAAAGAAAGGCAGTAATCTGCTTGGTGAATAGACTCCTTTTCCAAATCCTAATTGCGGACACTCTGGTTATTTTCAAGCCTAAAGAATTAAAAAAATTCTAATGTATAAGACAGCTTATGTGATACAGAGTAACTGGTCTTGAAAAAGGACTGCCTTAATTATACCATAAAAAAATTAAGTATTAGAATTAAAAATGGTACCACTGCTGTATAAATTTTGCTATGACAGAAGTTATTGACTATCATTCACTGGAGTTATGATTTAGCAGATTCGACTGAAGAAGGTGGCTTTCCAGTTGGTTTTCAGCGTACTGGTCTCCTTCCTCAAGAAATTAAGATTCACCAGGTGAGGCTACACATAGCTTTACAAGAGACCAAACCAGCTTTATTTTGGAGAATTCATCAGGGTCATTCAGTTTTCACACCCAATTATAGATATCCAAGGCCTACAGGCAGAGCTGTCTTGATTTATCTACCTAGTAGCAGTCAGAAAAACTGTAGAAATAATGGTTTCCCCCACTCACCTTCTCTCTTTCCTCCCTTCCCGTTCCTGTTCTGTGCTGGATCAACCAGAAAGAAATTAAAAGTGCACGATTCTCTGTGCCCAAAACACAGTTCATGAGGAAATAACAAGGGAGGGAGGTTCAGAGACAGGTTTATATTGGTACTTCATTTTGGTGGCTCCCCCACTCCCACCACCAGTAAATGGCCCAGGGAATGGATCACAAGCCCAACACTATTCTATTAGATTAGGTTAGTTGTTTGTCTTCCAGGGAAAGTAACTTACCCATGTTTTGGGGTTTTATCCCCCTGTACTTCCCAAGTAGTTGAAAATGAAAAGGTTAACAAAACCTTTTCCCCTGATGACTTCTGTTAACTATCTAGCTCTTCTACCCTGAAAACAAACTAAATAGGATGGTATGTGCCAACTGTATTGCCAGGCAACTTTGCTTCTGGTAAACATGACCCCTGACTGGTAAGTTACATCTGGACTGGGAAATCTCCAGATACATGATAGAAAGCCATAGCTTTGGGCATACCTGAGTGGAAAACTCCTATACTGGGTGTCCTTTAAAGAGTATCCTGAGCTGTTACCTGGGGAGATGATAGTCCTTGCAGACTGTCATCTCCTAGGAGATACTGTTGCATAGACTGCTATTAGGAAACTGTCTTCTGAAAGGAGGTTCAAAATTGCCCTGCTGGTGAGCTGTGGTTCCTGTCCTACAGCCTTCTGAGTAAAGTGGTGCCAAATACAGCCTACTGTAGGCTTGTTAAGTCTGAATGTTTGTTTTTGGTTGAACCTAAAAAGACTGAGTGGATGTTGCAGAAGTAAAATCTTCCTTTTTTGAAATAACACAAGCAACAGTTCTCCTGTAACACTTAATTAGTTGACCTTAAAAGCCAAACTTTAGGTCAACTGAGAATTTGATCTAAGTCCAAAAGTGACATCTCCTAAATTCCAAAATTTCTCTCCTCAATTCTCAACCAAGAACAAAACCAGAGAGAGAGAATAGCAGTTTTAAGTATTTACTGCTATTCATGGTTAATCCTTTATATAATTTATATAAATTATTCTCTTATTCCTTACAACTCCATGAAATTGGTGGGTTTGTTTCTTTAATGATGCTTATTTTATAGATGAGGCAAGTATGAGAGAAGTCATTTTTACAACATCCACAGCTAGTACACAGCCCATAATTAAAAACTCAGTTAACTTTGCCATCAGGAAATTGAGAGCTTTTAGGTTCTTATAGGATCATGGCCATTTTTGAAATTCAGCATTTTCACATGCTCAAAAGAAAGGAAGGAAACCTCTATAAGGGAGAGATATCGCCTACTTATGTAATATGCTTAGAAGACAGTATTACAAATTTCTATATTACATGTATGTGGGAAAATAAGCATCTCAAACCAGCAGTCAGCTCTGGAATGCACACAAGAACAGAATCAGGTGGGGACTGCATAGGAAGGAGAATGTAAGGGATTCCTGGGGTTCATTCTCAGTAGTGGGTCTCACCCTTAAAGGGGAAATGTCAAGAACCAATGTGACGTGGGGAATCAGGCTTCTGGTAAGTCAAATGGAAGAGACTTAGTGCACAGAATCAGAATCTTGGGAAGGCACCATGTCTTGCAGAAGAAACCTACCCTCAGAGAGTAAAGGGGAAAAAATGAAGATAAAAGGACCCAGTAGCCACACTCCTGGGCATGTATCCCAGAGATAAAACTTAAGTAGACATAAAAACCTGCAGGCCGGGCGCGGTGGCTCATGCCTGTAATCCCAGCACTTTGGGAGGCAGAGGTGGGTGGATCACAAGGTCAAGAGATCAAGACCATCCTGGCCAACATGGTGAAACCTCTTCTCTGCTAAAAATAAAAAAAAAATCAGCTGGGCGTGGTGGCATGCGCCTGTAGTCCCAGTTACTCAGGAGGCTGAGGCAGGAGAATTGCTTGAACCTGGGAGGCGGAAGTTGCAGTGAGCCAAGGTCGCGCCACTGCACTCCAGCCTGGCGCCTGGTGAAGGACACTCTGTCTTTAAAAAAAAAAAAAAAACACTTGCATATAATGCCTATAGCAGCTTTATTTGTAATAGCCAGTTATCAGGAATAACCTAAATGCCCCTCCATGTATGGATGATATGGTATGCCCATACAATGAAATACTAGTCAACTCTAAAAAGGAACAAACTATTGATAGAATTTAGGTCTCAAGGGAATTAAGCTTCGTGAAAAAAGAATGTCACAGGGTGTCACTGTATGATTGATTCCATTTGTACAAAATTGGTGAAATAACAAAATTATGGATAACAGATTAGTGTTTGCTAGAGTTAAGGATAGGTGGGGGAGAGGAGGTGGATGGGTGTGACTACAAAGGAAGAACATTAGGGATCTTTGCAATGATCGAACAGGTCTGTATCTTGATTATGGTGGCAAATTACCAAAAATCTACATGTGATAGAATTGCTTACAATTATACACACAAGAGCATTTAAAAGTGGTAAAATCCAAATAAGGGCTGTGGCCTGTATCAATGTCAGTTTCCGGGTTTTGCTATTGTACTATGGTTATATGAGATCTTAGCGCTGGGACAGGCTGACAGAAAGGTACACAGGACCTCTGATTTTTTTTTCCGATTTGTGAATCTATAATTATTTAAAAGTAAAAATATTTTTAAAGTTCTCTTAAGGAATCAGGAGGTAAAACCTCACCTCCATAAAAAAGCTTTATTATTGATATCTGATCTCACAAAAATAAAAACTTAGCAAAAAGTATTCTTGAACTAACCCAGATCCTTTCCCTCTTCCCATTTGATGACCTAGTATTGCTGGTAACTCAACATAAAATTACATTCCTAGGAAAAAAAAATAAAGTCACTCTAAAGAGAAAATTGAAAATGAGAAAGAAGATAGTAAACTTTAACACAATATGCGAATTAAATAATTAGATAGGAAAAAATCCAAAATAGCAACTTAAAACTCAGAACTGGACAAACAAAATGCAGATGTGAATGACTGGGTAAAATCAGGAAAAAAATTTGGAAAAAGATAAACACATCTCAGAAGTGAAGGCAGTTATAAAGTATCTAAGAAAGAATAGATTCAACCAAAGGTAAAATAATAAGGGACATGGAAAATATACATGAAAAGAGCCAAGAAAATGAAACAAAAAGTCTAAAAGAAAAATTGGTAAGTGATAAATATGAAAGTCAGACAAAGATCTAATAGAACTAATTTAAGTCCTGGAAATAAGATGGCACATCAATTCTTAAATTATGGTCAATTAGGCCAATCTGGAATGAGAGAGAATCTATGACAACTGGACTGGCCTCTTCAAAAAGTCAATGTTGCAAGAAGAAAAAGATGGGGAACTGTTCTAGACTGAAAGATTAGCAACAAATCAAATGTAATGTATAATCTCTGGATCCTGATATTAAAAAGCATGAGACATTTTGGGACATTTGAGAAAATTTGAATATGGGTAGATATTAGATGATGTTAGATTATTGTTAACTTTTCTAGTTGTGATAATGGTTTTTATTTAGGAAGATGTCTTTATTCCGAGAAAATGCATGCTGAAACACTTAGGGGTGAACTATTATGGTGCTTGCAATGAATTTCAAAAGGTTTAGTAATGTATGTGTCTATATACACAACAGACACACACATGTATATATAAATACAGGTTAAACATCCCTGAATCCGAAAATCTGAAATTCATGCTCCATAATCCAAAACTTTCTGAGTGCCAAAATGATGCTACAAGTAGAAAATTCCACATCTGACCTGATGTAACAGGTCAGTCAAAACATAGGTACACAACAGTTTATTCGGTCTCCCTAAAGAAAAAAATAAAACCCATTTTAAAAAGCCACCCAGCAAAATGCCGCTATATCCCTAGAAAGACCCACTTCCTGACCCTTCAACTGCTTCTGTTTCTCCTCACCTACAAAGATAAAATATAGCATCTTAAGTGGAGACTGAGAGCCTGCCATTGTTTGTCATTGCCATTTAACAGTTGATGCAGGTTTCTGGTCATGCTACTGTTGCTTAGCTACCCTGATCACATTATTTTTTCACTGTATCAATGCTGTGTCATTTTTTTTTAACCATCCTTGTTCCCATGCCAAGTTATGTCATATTTTTTTACTGTCAAGTATTTATGCATGAATAAGCATAAGAAAATGACTGCTTATTGGTAGCACAGGAATGATAGTGACATCAAACCACCACAAATTGCCCACATGGGTGGGTGAGATAACGACACCTTTGCTTTCTGATGGTTCAGTGTATACAAACTTTGTCTCAATGCACAAAGTTATTAAAAATAATATTGTCTAAGGTTACCTTCAGGCTATGTGCATAAGGTGTATATGAAACAAGTGAATTTTGTGTTTAAACTTGGGTCCCACCACCTCTAAGGTATCTTATTGTGTGTATGCAGATAATCCAAAATTTGAAAAAAATCCCAAATTCAAAATGCTTCTAGTCCAAGCATTTCAGATAAGGGATACACAACCTGTACAGCAAAATTGTTGAATCTAAGAGATGAGTGTACAAAAATCACTCCTCTGTTTTCCTTTTTGTTTGAAAATGTACATGATACAACGGTACCTACCCATACAGTTCCATTAGGGAATGGAACTTTGACTTTGTCTGATGACAAATTCAATCTACCATGAGACTACACTATATTTATTTAAAAAAGGAAACTGGCTGGGTGCAGTGGCTCATGCCCATAATCCCAGCACTTTGGGAGGCCAAGGCAGGTGGATCACCTGAGGCCAGGATTTCAAGACCAGCCTGGCCAACACAGCAAAACCCCATCTGTACCAAAAATACAAATGTTAGCCAGGTCTGGTGGGGCAACCCTATAATCCCAGCCACCCAGGAGGCTAAGGCAGGAGAATCACTTGAACCCATGAGGCAGAGGCTGCAGTGGGCCGAGATTGCACCACTGAACTCCAGCCTGGGTGACAGACTGAGTGAGACTCTCTGTCTTAAAAAAATAAAAATAAAAAAGGAAACCACTCCATTTTCAGTCCTCTCCTGACTTAGTTCTTTCTTTATACAAGTTAGCTCCAATTACATATATTTTTATATCATTTTACTACTTTAAGCCAAGAACCCACAACATCCTAACTCTTACACCACAATTTCTCTGCAAGATCTCAACTTAGAATCAGTCCAACTTGAAAATCCATCCCCCATATATCCCCTATAGATCCATTTCCCCTCCTCTACAAAGCTTTCTTTGCTTGATCTCCCATCCCAATGTGATCAATCCTTAGAAATCTCATACTATTTTGCATTGCTGGTATCCAGGATGCAAAATAATCTCTCTGCCTAAGCCATGGATATTTATTTCTACCACTTTTACAGCAATTATTTCTCTTACCTTATTATTTGTGAAGAAACCTAGAATTTTTTATATTTACACTGTTAAATGGTCACATTTCAAAAGCCACAGAACAGTTATGCTTCATATGTTAACTTTATAATTCAACGAAAAGGCAGTGTTTATTAGCTATTTCATACATCTCTGAAAAGTTCTCAGTTCTTGTCACTGAAACTTGTAAGCAACTGAGCAGCTTCTGTCTGTATCTAAAATGGAAAAATACACGTTATAAATTTAAGTTTCTAAGAGTTTCCAAAAACCAGATAGGACATTGTAACAATAAAGTTTATTGACAGTGACCAGTTGAGACTCTCAGCTCTTCCAGTTTAGTACACACTTTCATGTTTTAGAAATCTTAATCTGCCATGTGTGTCAAATAGGAATAATTCTGTATTGTAGCAGGCAACCCATAACATCTATTTGATTATAGTAACTAAACATTTCCTATGTAGAAATATAAATGCCAACGAATTTACACTTGAACACACTTGTTTTCAGCAATATTATGCATTTAGAAAATTACACTTTTAAAGAAGTTCTTAATTCGCCATTTAATACTGCCTCAAAACCTTTCTGCTTTACTTTATGGGACATGTTTTACCTGTTTATCCTCTTCTGTGTGTGCTGGATAGTCCCTGGCTTTCGTTAGCCAGAGAGCGGCAAGCTTTTTGTTGTGTAATTTCAAGTACGTCTTTCCTAAGAGAAGTAAGTTTTTGCTGTAGAAGTTTGGGTCCACTGCACATAGGAAAGAAAAAATTACCTCAGATGAAAGTGTTGCTTTTATTTTGAAAGGTTTGATTTTGGGGTCTAAATTTCAATAAATTTGTGTGGTCAATAAGTGATGAGAGTAATGGGAATTCTCTTTTGTTCAACTGTTTATATCTCAAACAAATATTTATAAAATAATAATTACCATTTAATGAATATCTACAAATGTGCCAGGCACTGTATTATACACATTTCTCATTTTCACAATTTTATATGTTGATATCTCCATTTTATAGATGAGAAGCTGAAGCTCCTGATAGAATGTATGCTATTTGAGGATAGTGATATTCTTTTTAATCTCTTTAGTTCCCTACTGTACCCCAAGTGCCTACAACAGTGTGTGGAACATAACATACATTCAATATATATCTGCTGAATAAGTTAATGGAATCATGATGACGATATATACACATTCGATCAACATTTACTGGATGTCAGCTATACTTAAGCATAGAGAATGAAACAAAATCTCTGCTGTTTTCAACTTTATAATGAAAAGGAGAAACATGAACACAACTAAATGTAATATAGGAATGCTTTACTAGATATACAAACTTTGAAGTGCTATGAGAAACCGAAAAAAAAAAAAAAATGGAGACCATGAATGAAAGCATGGAACTATCTCACCAACTTAATGCTTCACACAGTTTCCTCCTAACAATCTGAGATCCTCTGTATTCAAGGCATACTTTTTCCTGTATATAATTAATGATTAATTCCATTTGCTCCTTACCTAAAATTGTTTTACTTTTTATTTGAGCAGATTTGTGTGACGCTATGTTGATATACTTAGGTTGTCCTGGGGTTAAATATATTCATATATTCATTCATCCAATCATTCATCTATTTACTCAAGTCATTCAACAAATTTGCTAAGCATTGTGCCAAGTAATGAGGGTGCAATTGTGAGCCGAAAAGACAAAGTCCCCATCTTCTCTGAATTTACAGTCTTAGACATGTAAATTTTCATAGTATTGAGTGATAAGTCTCATTGGAAAAATAAAAGATACTAAGGTCATAGGAGGTGCTTCTGAACTAAACATGGAACAGAAAGAAATAAGGTCAGAAGAATGAATGGTAACCACCAAGAATTATTTTAGCTCTATGAGGACAGGACCATGTTTTTCTCAACACCCCCAACCCTTAAGTCTTTAAGGTCCTTTATTTTTACTTTGTAATTAACTTTTAAGTCCCTTTTAAAAATAAAAAGGTCATTCCTAGATTCATATTCATGATACGTGAAACGGTATGATTACAAGAGGGTATCAATAGAAGGTAATAATGAATAAATCAGAATTGATAAATTACAGAGATATATAACACTCTGATAAAATTCTGTAGAGGATATATTTTTTAAAAACTGTTATCATAAAAGCATCTGAAGAAGTCCATTATGCATAGGATCTCAAATTTGATAAACATGGTAGCTTCTTAATTTTCTTCTAAGTTTTATAGAATATATTTAAATGGTTTTTATGGTCTATTTGGTAACATATGCTTATGTATCTTATCCCCCCCCCCAACTTAGTGTATGAATATTAAAAAGGATAAATTTAGGATGCGCTGGTGACAGTTTTATAGGACTAGTCATTTTTTCCAAACAAGCATAACCTGAAACTCTTTTTCACAATATCTGCAATAGAATTAGCCTGGCTAAATAGCAGAATTCCTACTTAAATGCCTCTAATGAGATGCATAATCTTTTCTTTTTTTCAGACAAGTCTCACTCTGTGGCCCAGGCTGTAGTGCAGTGGTGCAATCAAAGCTCACTGTAGCCTGGAATTCCTGGTCTCAAGTGATCTTCCTGCCTCAGCCTTCTGAATAGCTGGGACTACAGGTGTGTGCTACCAAACCTGGCTAATTTTTATTTTTTGGCAGAGACGAGGTCTTGCTATGTTGCCCAGGCTGGTCTCAAACTCCTGGACGTAAGTGATTCTCCTGCCTTGGCCTCCCAAAGTGCTGGGATTACAGGTGTGAGCCACCACATCTGGCCAGTATGTGCAGTCTTGAATACGACAATTACCATGTCAGAGACTCAGTCTTGAATAAAACGATTACCATGTCAGAGACTCTTCTCACAAAGGAAGGCTGAACTACATCAAATGAAGGACATTCCAGAACTGCAGCTCTAAACTGCAGTTCAGTAGCAGCCTATTTCTCATTCAGTATATCTTTACTGAATAAAGACTTTAAAAACTGTTTTACAATATCTAGCACCAAAAAGAAAGTATAACAGAATAAGTATCTTTCCTTTAGAAATTGCTATTATAGTATATATTCAGCATTCATACAGTTTTAACTATATTACTATGTGTAATGAAGAATACCTTACCTTGTTCTGCCCTGTGAAAGTAGGCTAAGGCCTGTCAAAAACACAAAGAGCCCAAACATAATGAAAAAGATTAAAACAGATGATATTTAAAAAGCATTGTCTCAAAGATCTATTCCTATATTTAAGTCAGGAAGTAAATCATCTTAAAATAATGGTAAGTTCTTCAGCAGTGAGAGTTAACACCCAAACTGAATGTAACACTTAAATCATCATTAAGATTACAATATATGGACCACTTCAATAACTTGGTTGCTGTTTAGAACTTGTACCAAAGTAACATCAAGTGCAGAAAGAAAAGAACATTATCACGTGTAACTCGGCTATTTTGACAGTTCTCTTAAATTATAACCAGTGACTTTTAGTAAAAACTAAATGTAATCAAAAGCTGAATTTATTCAGGTTATACTAGTGAATTTTTAAGAGTCTATTATTATTGAAATTCCTACATATAATGTTATTATGAGTCTGAAGCTCTTTAATTCTTTTTGTCCTACTTAAGCTACTGTTTTCGTAATGCAAGCTCTAATGACGTGATTTCTAAGAAACATAACTAATTTGACATAGTAAAGCTGACTATATTTTTTATCCTTAGAATGAATCATTTTTTTTTTAAAGACAGGGTCTCACTCTGTTATCTACGCTGGAATGCTGTGGCGCAATCACTGCTTACCGCAGCCTTGGCCTCCCAGGCTCAAGTGATCCTTCTCCCTCAGCCCAGCTGAGTAGCTGGGAGTACAGGCGTAGGCCACCACACCCAGCTGATTTTTGTACTTTTTGGTAGAGGTTTTGCAATGTTGCCCAAGCTGGTCTTGAACCCCTGGGCTCAACTGATCCACCTGCCTTGGCTTCCCAAAGTACTGGGATTACAGGCGTGAGCTACTGTGCCCAGCAAATGCATTATTTTAATAATATTTCGGCCAGGCGCGGTGGCTCACGCCTGTAATCACAGCACATTGGGAGGCCGAGGCGGGTGGATCACGAGGTCAGGAGTTCGAGACCAACCTGGCCAAGATGTTGAAAATACAACATCTAAAAATATGTCTCTACTAAAAATACAAAAATTAGCTGGGCGCGGTGGCACGCGCCTGTAATCCTAGCTACTCAGGAGGCTGAGGCAAGAGAATCGCTTGAACCTGGCAGGCGGAGGTTGCAGTGAGCCGAGATCGTGCCATTGTACTCTAGCCTGGGTACAGTGAGACTCTGTCTCAAAAATAATAATAATAATAATATTTCTCAACTGTATGTAAAGAATACAACTTGGTATTCTTTACATCAATTTCTACAATATAGCCTCCCAGAAAGAAAAAAAAGGTCCTTGTTATAATGTAACTAATACAAGTACAGCTTTTTTGATTGCCTGTTTTCTTACCTGAAAAGCTTGTGATGAGTAAACCCAAAGTTTAACCAGAAATCACTCTAAAATTTTAACAGGAAAAGCAAAAGGCCTTGAAAATATAAGAGAATATGAACCTTTCATATGCTTTTTAAAATAAAAGTTATAATGAGTGTTGTTCTTTTATCAACTCAAGCATGCGCTTTTTTTCTTTTTTTTTTTTTTTTGAGACAGAGTCTCGTTCCATCACAAGGCGCCAGGCTGGAGTGCAGTGGCGCGATCTCTGCTCACTGCAACTTCCGCCTCCCGGGTTCAAGCAATTCTCCTGCCTCAGCCTCCCGAGTAGCTGGGACTACAGGTGCACACCGCCATGCCCAGCTAATTTAGCATGCGCTTTTTCTAACTGAGTGTTATTGTGTACAATATACCTAAAACATGCTGAGTAATAGTTGCTGTATTTCTTGTTCTATTTTATGACTTCAATATGGTTTAGATTTCAAACAGAAAATGAATGTAGATTTTAGCCACGAGCCATTTTAGATGACAGTATTCCAGAATTACCAGCCACTCACCTAAAAGGGGTAAAAAGAAAACCACTCACCAGTCATGGATAATAAGTTTTTAGCCTTGTGATAACATAGTTGAATTGATCATTAGAAACTGCTCAAGTCCCTCACTGAATCAGAGCTCCACGTGTGTGAACACTGTAGAATGGCACTGTGGTTAAGAAATTGGTACTGATTTAACAAAAGACATCATACTACCTCCTCATAGGTGGAACTAGGAGGAGATGCAAACAGCATTTTAGCAATTCTTCTTTGATACCAAGGCATTTCAGCAAATGTATAGCACCTACAGAGAAATAAAACAATTTTATACATTCAAATTGTACCTTCTTTTCTCTTAAAGGTAACTAAGCATCTTAATATTATAAAAGGAATCTTCTACTGTATGTTTAAACAGCTTGTACTTTACATGATAGCTACTAGGTAATCCAGAGACTGACATACTGATCCATTAGCTGGGGGTATATTTTGTGATTAATATAAATAATAAGCAGCCATACTAATAACAGTAATATAATATACATCTGCCACGGAGTGCAGTGTGCCAGGTACTGGGCTGATTATTCTCTCACCCTTTTAACAATTATATATGAGATAGGATCATTTACCCTATTTTTTATATAAGAAAAACTCAGAGAAGTTAAAAAACCTTACCCAAGAAAAATAACAAAACTAAACATCAAATCTGTAAGTAACAGCAACCAACTTAAGCCCATTTTTAAAGGTGCAAGGCAAATGACTAACCTCCAAAGATCTTTACAACTTTCAGAAATAAGTAGGAAAAAAAGTGTTAGATCTTTTACTAGAGTCTAAAATCCTTAAAGCAGAAATTGCTATTTCATTTGGGTTTGCTTACTAGTGGCTGCCCCTCAATTATCATTGATCCTCAGTGAGTGAGTGTTAGTTTAATATGTCCTTTACCTGAAGAATATTAGTTCTCTTTTATAAGAGTTTGATACAGGACAGATTACACTGGTACCTTTCTTAGATGGCAGTAAATATTTAGATGGCAGTAAATACTCAAAACAGTGGCCTATTTATCTCAAAATAGACTCTTAAACCATCAAGTACATAACACTTTGATAAAGCCTCATACCAGCAAAATAATAATCTACAGTAGACATAAAAATCACATAAAAATAGAAAGATACTGAAAATCAGATTATATGGTTCCTCAGATGAATCAAGATTCTGACACACTTTGAAGATACAAAGACCCTCTTGGGGCATTGTACTATATGACTATAGTTACACTTATCTAATTTCATTTGGCATGTTAAGTAAGAATAGTCCTTTTAGTTTGTACATGTTTCTAAATGACTTGAATAACAATGTTTAACATGGTCACAATCAAATTTAGTGTATTCTAACAATACATTTACAGTGCTAGTTAATGGATTTGACACTCTAAATTCTGTCAGCTAATATGTTAAAATATTTAATATCTTTTTATATATGTAAAAGAAGATATTTATATATTCTACAAAATAATATCACACTAACTACTACTGAAATATTAAAGAAATTTTCTTACCAAATACCCATAAGGTGAATTGAAGTAGCATCTTTAGGGTTCAGTTCAATTGCTTTCTAACAAGAAATGAGAAAAATAAATCATAAACACCAATAAGTGCTTTACAGTGTTTGCTGAAAAAGCCATGATTTTTAAAAAACTGCAATCCTGTGTTTCAATTTTTCTATTAATACCAACTTTCTTCCTCCTCATTGTGTGATTAAATTCATTTCAATACACTATTAATGACTTGTATTAAGGTTACTATTTCATAAGGTTCAGACATTTATAGTAAGTGTCAAGATGAGAAAAAACATGAAATACATGAATTAATTTTGCAAATTAATCTGTAGTTCTTAATGTATCTTCCAGATTAAAAGAAAAATGAGTAAGAAAGTACTTTCTTGGCAAACTGTAGATGAATACTGAATAAAAGTCATTCTTTCCTAAATAACTAAATGTGCATTTTAGTTTTCAGAACAAAACTAATTTTAAAAAGTCTCTTCTATGCACATTTTGGAAGTCTTTTCTTTCCATTTTTAGAAAGTCTCCTTTATGTAGATTTTGTTCAACTTCCCCATCTGTACTTACCAAAGAAAAAAAAACACTTTATAGAATACTAATAGAAGGCCGGGCACAGTGGCTCATGCCTGTAATCCCAGCACTTTGGGAGGCCGAGGCAGGCGGATCACCTGAGGTTGGGAGTTCAAGACCAGCCTGACCAACATGGAGAAACCCTATCTCTACTAAAAATACAAAATTAGCCAGGCATGGTGGCACATGCCTGTAATCCCAGCTACTCGGGAGGCTGAGGCAGGAGAATCACTTGAACCAGGGAGGCAGAGGTTGCAGTGAGCCAAGATCGAGCTATTGCATTCCAGCCTGGGCAACAAGAGCAAAAATCCATCTCAAAAAAGAAAAAAAGAATATTAATAGAATAATTATGTACAATGTAAAATATCTTGACAGAATCTCCCGAATTTCTACTTACTATGTGAATTAGTGTAAAGCATAAACTAAGAAGAACTTTAAAGAAACTGTTCCTCCTTTTACCCATTATTTCATTGAAAACCACTAAAGAAATCTTACAGATTAATGTTGATCATATTAAAAGACTCTTTTTTAAAAAAATTAAGATTTCTAGTTTATGGTTTTCTATAAACCCACATTTTCGCTTTCAGTTTAGTAATGTGTGAGGTATATATTTTCAAATGTTTACAATGGTTATAAGAGCACGGTTTCTGAAGCCAGACTGCCAGGATTGAAGTCACAGCTCAATGACCTTGAATGGGTTGCAAAATCTATATTCTTGCCACAACTAGGTTTTCTCTCTTTTATAGAAAAGTCATATACTTACTTAACTCATAAGGTTGTGGTAAAAATTAAACAAGTATTTTAACATGTTTATATGCAATTTTAAGCAACCTTTCCCAGTTGGAGTTCCACTAAAAATTAAGCCCTATAAGAAATTATTTAAGTAACTATTTTTTCCATTTTCCTAAGAATGACACAGAAATACTGTTATATCATTCTAGATGCATAGGAAGGAAGTTAATTCATCACATGGATGCCTTGGGGCCTTAGGGTTTAATTTTCTTTTCTTTTTTTTGCCTTTGCCAAAATAAGGTTTTATTTTGAAAGTCATTTGAAAGACACAGAGGAAGGAAGGAGAAGACCTAAGATCCAATCGATGTAGATTCCAAATTCAGATTCTTGCCGGCCCCACTAATGGTCTCTGTCAGGCCAAGAAGGTGTTTTCTTTGGTAATTCCTGTTTTTTAGCTTCCTAGAGAAGAGATCTTTTCCCATAAGCCATCTTCATCTTTTTTGTTGAGTAGGGCTTTATTTCCAGGAAACAGTGTCTTAGTTGGAGATCAGTATTTAAAAAAAAAAAATCAAGGTAGATCTAATATGTTCAACAAAGTGGGGCAGCTGGGCCAGAGGTTTAGTTTTCTTATGGGACGGGTTAAAAGGGGGTACTTTCCAGCAAACTCTTTTATAATCCTTCCTGTCATTGGTCTTTCAAAAATAAACCAAAGATGGTAATTCCTTACCACTTTAGATATATAATGGAATTCAAAATAGAAGTAGTATAATCTTTTTAATACATAAATACTAAATACTGCCATTTAAAATATATTTAAACTATACATTTGAAAGCTTATATAAAACATTGTTTTTTACAACCTATAGCCTTCACTGTTTTTTTTTAAATGAAAAGTATACAGTTGTATATTTTCTACAGTTTTTCATTATTCACTTTGGAAGTTATGTCATATATTTCTACATCCTGAGGCCCAGAGAAATTAAGCGATTTATCTAATGCCACTGAGAAAATTACTGTATTTCCCTGAATCTAAAATATCAAAAATGACACACCATTAGTTTATGTGCCACTAAGAAAGAATGTATCACCGCCAATTACAGTGTAAGGTTCCAGTGATTATATCATGTAATCTGATTTCAAGGATTTTAAACTGTAAAACAGGTAAATTGTTACATTATAAAATGTCATTTATTATGTATATATTACTATCCATGCTTCAACAAGAAAAGCTAGATCTCTTGACTCCCAGGCATTCTTTTTCACTAGTTGTTATATTAACTAGGAATTGACACTAAACCATACAATTATGAAAAGCTATTTAAATAGCACATCGTGCACTATCCCTATGCATGTTTCCATTATTTTTCTTCCTGTAATCTCAAAAGAAAAATATGCTGGGTTTTTTGTGGCAGTTTTTTTTTTTTTTTGAGACAATGACGTTCATACATGTTAAGAAATATACAGACTCCTATGGAATTCTTAGCACCTAACAGCTTACTATAAATAATTAACTTTACAGGAAAATATTTTTAATAAAACATACATATGATACATACACACAGATATCAATCTTAAACAGAATTATTACTACAAGGAGTGGTGTGTCAATTGTGTTAAAGACTGTTACACTGAACCAAGCTTAGCTTTCCATATTCAGAAACTTGTGTCACTGGTCCCCTCCCACAGAAATTGAGCTTGTCCTTGTGACTTGTTTAAATTAACAGGATGTTACCAAGTATGATGCAAGCAGAGGCTTGCTAAAAGTCTGCACATTGGATCTTTGCCTATGGAATGCTCATTCTTGGAAGCTAACTACCATGCTATAATGAAGGTTGAGCTAGACCACTGAGTGATAAAAAACAAGTGAGAAGAAACTCTCATAGGTGAAAGGCCATCTTGAACCTTGTAGTCTCAGCTGCGGGCCCAGGTGAATGAAGCTGTCTAAATGACCTCAGCTATACCAAGCAAGATAGAAGCACCACTACGCTCAGTTAACCCACAGAATTGTAATAAATAACAAACTGTTGGCCAGGCACAGTGGCTCACACCTGTAATCCTGGCACTTTGGGAGGCCGAGGTGAGTGGATCAAATGAGGTCAGGAGTTTGAGACCAGCTTGGCCAAAAGGGCGAAACCCCGTCTCTACTAAAAATACAAAAATTAGCCGGGAGTGGTGGCGGGTGCCTATAATCCCAGCTACTCAGGAGGCTGAGGCAGGAGAATTGCTTAACCCTAGGAGGCGGAAGATGCAGGGAGCCGAGATTGTGCCACTGCACTTCAGCCTGGGAGACAACAGCGAAACTTCATCTCAGAAAAAAAAAAAAGAAAGAACAAACTGTCATGGCTCTACTCCACTGTTATCACAGGTGGTTTGAAATATAGCAATAGATAATGAAAATAAAAATCTATACAGAAAAATTTGACTTTTAAAATTCATTAACTTTAATAGTTCATCAGTACCTCAAAATGCTCCTTGATAATGTACGCATTTGCAATTTTAACCTTGATGCCTTCATAATCTCCAACATCACTAAGGCAGATTGCATACCACTGAAAATTAAAAAAAAATATATATATATAATAATATTCTTAATATTCCATTCTATACAAGGTAAAACTGTATAATATTTATTCAATAGTCATTCTCATCCAGCAAAAAGTTACTGAGCATAAAAACTGTATTAAATGTAATTTATAAATGTAATGGAATATATAATAAATATATATTTATTATTTACATTTAATAATGGAATATATAAAGAAAAGTAGACATGGCCCTCTAGAAACTCAGGGATAAGGTTAAACCCAATGGCTCACACCTGTAATCCCAGCACTTTGGGAGGCCGAGGCAGGTGGGTCACCTGAGGTCAGGAGTTCAAGACCCTGGCCAACATGGTCAAACCTCATCTCTACTAAAAATACAAAAATTAGCTGGGCATGGTGGCATGCGCCTGTAATCCTAGCTACTCGGGAGGCTGAGGCAGGAGAATGACTTGAATCCGAGAGGTGGAGGTTGCATTGAGCAGAGATCACACCACTGTACTCCAGCCGGAGTGACAGAGTGAGTAAAAAAACAAACAAAACCCTCAGGGACAGGACGTGTTTATAGAGAACTGTAACACGGTAGAAAGTGGTCAATTTTCTAAGAAAGTTACCAACACAGTGAGATAATGGTTCATGTTTATGGTTGAATATCAACTTAGAAGAATATGTAATTGAATGTTGTTTTATGTTCTCATTCTCTTTTCTCGGAGTCCCATCTCCTCCCACATTGCATTGTTACAGTAAGTAAGAACTGCCACAGTGTCAACTTTGACCTTGTATCCACAGCCACAGTTGGACAGCAGATCCAAACTGAGACGACCCGAGTTTCTTCCCCAAGAAATGAATCTAAAATAGCCACGCTTCATAAATCCAGGTACTGTGGGAAGTTCCAAGATTAAGGATAAGGAGAAAACATAATGTCTGCAATGAAAAAGATACTCAGGTAACAGCAGAGTGGAGAGACAATTAATGAAGCCTTGGAGCAATCAAGCCAATTTTCTCCCAAGCCCCAACTGCACCCTGCCTTTGGGTTCCATGAAGTCCAACAATTTCTTATAATATGATTCCACTCATGAAATACCTAGAATATATAAAGCCATAGAGACAAGAGATTCATGTTTGCCAGAGTTTGAGCTAAGAGGGACTGGAAAGTGACTGCTTAACAGAAACAGGGTATTCTCTTAGGGATGATGACAATGTTTTGCAATTAGACAGAGGTGTTGGTTATACAACACTGTAAATGTACTAAATGGTCAGTCACACTGTAATCCCAGCACTTTGGGAGGACGAGGCGGGCAGATCACGAGGTCAGAAGTTCGAGACTAGCCTGGCAACGTGGTGAAACCCCATCTCTACTAAAAATACAAAAATTAGCTGGGCGTGGTGGTGTGCAACTGTAATCCCCGCTACTCCAGAGGCTGAAGTAGGAGAAATAGCTTGAACACAAGAGGCAGAGGTTGCAGTGAGCCAAGATTGCACAACTGCACTCCACCCTAGGTGTCAGAGAAAGACTCTGTCTCAAAAAAACAAACAAACAAAAAACCAAGAATATTTGTAGAGGTAATGAAGATCATTTTACAATGATTGAGAGGTCAATTAATCAGTAAAATATAATCCTAAATGTTATATTCTTAATAATACCACTTTAAAATATATGCTGTAAAAACTAATAGAACTGCAAAAAGAAACGAACAAATCTAAAATTATAATTGAGGATTTTACTACTCCTCTCTCAATAATTTATAGAACAAGTAGGCAAAAATCAGTAAGGATTTAGAAGACTCAAACTATCAACCAACTTGACTTGAATGGCATAAGACAGTCCTAACAATAGCTGAATACATAATTACAAAGATGATCCATTTTGAGCCATAAAACAAGTCTCAGTAAACATTTAAAATAATGTGTACCTGTTTTATCCTTTATAAGTAGTATTTTTTGGGGTGGGGGGGTACCAACTCCTAAAAGGAGCATTGGAAATATACTGGTATAGAATTTGGTTGTCTCTCCTCCTCCAAGGGATCACAACTTCTCACCAGCAAGGGGAAAAAAAAAAAAAAAAGAAAAAGAATTTGGTTGTCATATGACTTGGAGCTCTACTGGAGACAGATAAACATGATTTTTTTTAAAAAAGTGCTAATCTTTGGCCAGGCTCAAACCTGTAATCCCAACAATCTGGGAGGCCAAGGCAGGAGGACTGCTTGAGCTCCAGAGTTCAAGACCAGCCTGAGCACCAGAAACACAGCAAGACTTCGTCTCTAAATCCAAAAAATTAGCTGAGGGTGGTGGCACATGCTGTAGTCCTTGCTACTTAGGAGGCTGAGGTGGATGATCTCTTGAGCCCAGGAGACTGAGGCCACAGTGAGCTAAGATTGCAACACTGCACTCTAGCCTGCACAAAAAGAAAAAAAAAAAATGCCCTAATCCAGAAGGCTAATGACCACCACCTCCTTGACTCCTCACACAATTTACTGAAAAACGTTCTGAACCAACAAGAAATCCTGAAAGCAGTGAAGTTACATGTGAAAAGTCATTCTAGGCCTCAGTTTGCCCAGCTGCTATATTCCTACCTCTAAATAAAAGAGAAATTATAACATAAGGAAAATGAGAAAATATTTGTGAAGCACTTATACTACTGAGAATATAGATATAGGTAATTCATGAAATTGCTGTCTGTTTAAAAATAAGCATTCACAAAAGTAATTTATCAAATACAAATGAAGACAAAGGTTTAAGAAAACAGACTTTTCTTTGAAAAACTTATAAAAATAAATATATTTCCTACTTCTTTAAAATAGAGAAATTATCCTTAAGATATAAGACTGAATTAAAAAGAAAACCTTAAGATAGAGAAATTGTTCTTCCTATGTAAATTAGGGATAATAGAAAAGTATAAAATAATGTACCTCTCAGTACATGGTAATAGCCTAGTTAAGCAACTCACCTTATGAGCTGCAAAATTTGATTCATTTTTTTCTAGTGCTCTTTTTGCATACTCTAGGGCTTCATATACCAAGAGCTTTTTCTCCTCTTCTGAAGTTCTGCTAAGCTGAGCTACATCACGTGATGCCCGTGCCAAACGCCACAGTAACTCTGCATCGTCACTAATTTGAAATAAAATATAAAACAAACCATTTTAGCTCACATTTAAAAATTGTTAAGGGTTACATTACTAATAAATCCATTATGGTCTTTTAGCTTAGGAAGCTAGCAACATGGTATCAAAAGCCATTATTAATAATCCTAAATATATTATTTTCTTTCATATAAAATACTTGCTAAAATTTCCTATAAAAATGTCTAATATTTGTAAGTATTAACTTCTAGTATCTAAAATACTGACTTCCTTCAAAAATATCTTTGTATTCGAATTCTTTCAACACTTGCCCTACAAAACTCAACATATTAACTTGAGGCTTGGCCTCACTGGCACTGCATTTCAAATAGCTCACTGAGTAGTTCATACAGTATCATAAAATACATAAATTTTATAGACAGGGTCATGCTCTAAAAATGCAGAACTGCTGAATCCCTAGTCCCAAACACAGCATCTAACACCTAATAGGTATATGACAATTATTTGCTAATGAATGAATGGTTGAGTATAATGTAATCTCAAAATAAATCCTATGTTTGAATACCATGCCATGATGCATGGGTTATTTCAAGTAAGAGCATTGGATGCTTTGAAGAACTGCCATTTCCATATAATTATATAAGAAATGGTTAATAAATTATTAACCACCACAACTGACAGAAATAATTATAAAAATTAAATACCTTTTTATTAAATGTTTGCCTTTTAACAAAAAATGAAAATTTGAAGCTAAAGGTTAATTTAGTTAAGATAGTTATTATTCAGTGAATATGGAGTAACTATCTTATAGCTTATTTTTCAAGTTATCACTGAAATGACAACAAAATGCCAAACCAGCCACCTTGAATTACTGAGGGGAGAATGGATAAGAAAAGAACAATCCTGTAGATATCTAGAAAGTAAAATTGATGAGTCCTGGAGTGAAAACTGTTTTGAAAATCTAAAAAAGGCAGATGAAAATGACTCAATATTTTTAGTTTAGCAGATGAGGTAGATTAGTGATCTAGAAATGCTATTTGGCCATATGACTTACTTTATAGGGTTGAGTCTTTCTCTCACTCCACACTCCTCCCAAAAATGAGTGCACACTGATATTCTACACTAAACATACAATCTAATACGAAAAATAGAAAAAGGGATATTTTTGGTTTCTCTGAAAGACTATGCTTCTGAAGTGATACACAGTTACTATTCAATGGTGGCATACAATTATCCTAAATTTCAGTGAATTCATTTGGTCTATACCAATAAAAAATTGCTTTAAAAGGAATGAGAAATATACAATATAGCTAGAAGGAGTAAACATATATTCAATAACTATCCTGCATTATCTAAAGCAAAATGGAAAAATAAAAAAAAAAAATTTCAACATTCCACTAGACTAATTAGAACCATCTTTTCTAAATCAATGAGATACATGCAACATTTAATGTAAGAAACAAATAGTATATTATAAATTAAAATCTAAGAAATATTTTGAAGTAAAAACTACAGTAATCTATTTTTAAAACCTTAAGCACCAAGGGTCATTTTAATTGTTACACAACAAAAATTTAGAGGAAACCACAAGCCAAGGCCTATCATACATTGCTTACCTTTCCTTGTACTGGGCTAGCAACTGATAAAGTTTTTCTGTTTCTCCGCTTTCATACAGGTAGTCTGCTTGTTCAAGTATTTCTTCAACTTCAAAGATTATAAAGGAAAAAAGACACAATAAACTAGGTCTTCCCAAGTCAAGATGACAGTAATTTGGAGAAACATAAAAACTTTTATACATAAGCAAATGATATCAGATACAGAAATGACCTATAATGAAAGAGCAGAAATAATGAAGAACTTGTATGAAAACAAAGTAGAAATAAGCATAAAGCTATCATAATAAATGATTGTTGAAAAAGGAACAGAAAAGAAATTTTTAAAAACACACAAAAACAAATTAAAAAATAAAAAGGAACTCAAGTTAGGCACCTACTTATAATTAAGCATTTTACACATGAGCCTTCATGCGCACAAAAAAAAATACTATGAATGTATTAGCATACCTTTCTTCAAGGGGCTTTAAATGTCGTCTAATTTAAGGAGCTAATGAGGCTGGGCGTAGTGGCTCACACCTATAATCCCAGCACTTTGGGAGGCCAAGGTGGGTGGATCAACTGTGGTCAGGAGTTCAAGACCAGCCTGGCCAACATGGTGAAACCCCATCTCTACTAAAAATATAAAAATCAGCTGGGCATGGTAGCGGGTGCTTGTAATCCCAGCTACTTGGGAGGTTGAGGCAGGAGAATTGCTGGAACCCAGGAGGCAGAGGTTGCTGTGAGCCGAGATCGCACCAATGCACTCCAGCCTGGGAGACAGAGCAAGACTGTCTCAAGATAATAATAATAATAATAATAATAATAATAGTAGTAGTAGTAGTAGTAGTAGTACTATAATGAAAATGTTCTTACAGGAGTGCTTCAGTTCCTGATAACAAGTGGGTATCTGGTACCACCTTGTGGTAAATATAGATACAACCATTTTAAAAGTCCGTCCTATAATCCCATCCAACTAAGATGTCAATGATATTTATGTCCCTAAACTTCAATTCATTTCCAAAAACTCCCACTTCAGAATGTAACTTCGGTCCAGTAAACAGAGGATGAAAACGCTTCTAAATTGGCTTTGAGTAAGCATAAAGCAGATTAAAAGAGAATTAAGCAGAAATTTTAAAGTGGAATTATTCGAAGACCCAATTCCTTAAAAAAATATATACAGCAAATTGAAGAGCGATATAAGACAAAGAAAAACTTTTAAGGGCCAGTGAAGTTATATTTTTATAGAAACATATGGATCATTTTCCAGGGTAAAAAAAAAAAGTTTCTGTATTTTTCAGTTAATCTTTTTTTCAAGGACTATGGCCTGTAGTCTCACAAATTATAAAATCATGCCAATCAACTAATTATAAAGTGATTTTTTTGTTTAAGAAAATAAAGCTATAGCCGAGGTCCCTCAAAAACTGAAAATTGAACTACTATATGATCCAGCAATCCCACTTTTGGATGTATATCCAAAGGAACTGCAATCAGTATGTCAAAGAGATATTTGTACTGCCACATTCACTGAGGCATTAGTCACAATAGCCACGCCTTAGGAAACAACCTAAATGCCTATTAATGGATGAATGGATTTAAAAAAAAAAGTAGCACACATATACAAATGGAATATTATTTAGCTTTAAAAGAGAAGAAAATTGTCATTCTGTCATTTGCAAGACTGTGGATAAACATTATATTAAGTGGAAGACATTATATTAAGTGAAGTAAGCCAGGTACAAAAAGACAAATATAGGTTGAACATCTCTAATCTAATCTGAAAATCCAAAACCTGAAATGTTTCAAAATCCAAAACTTTGTGAGAGCCATAGGTGGAAAATTCCACATGATGCTACAAGTGGAAAATTCCACACCTGACACTTACTTTCTGATGGTTCAGTGTACACAAACTTTGTTTCATGCACAAAGTTATTTAAAATATTGTATAAAATTACCTTCAGGTTATGCACATAACCTGAATGAAACATAAATTCTGTGTTAGACTTGGGCCCCATTACTAAGATATCTCATTAAGTATATGCAAATATTCCAAAATTCAAAAAAAATCCCAAATCGGAAACACTTCTAGTCCCAAGCATTTTGGACAAGGGATATTCAACCTACACTATATGATCTCACTTACATGTGGAATCTAAAGAAGTCAAACTCACATAGGTAGAGAACAGACTGGCAGTTAACAGAGGCTGCAGTTGAGTGGCAGGAGGGAATGGGGAAATGTTGGTTAAATGGTGCAAAGTTTCAGTTAGACAGGAGGAATAAGGTTTAGAGACTTGCTGCACAGCATAACCATAGTTAATCATAATGTATTGCATATTTAGAAACTGCTAATAGAACAGACTGCAGAACTCCATAGTTTAGCTCACTTAAGAGGTGGACAAAGAGAATGCCGGAGAGTGGCATAAAAGCTTGCTGAGGTCAGGCGCAGTGGCTCATGCCTGCAATCCCAGCATTTTGGGGGGCCGAGGTAGGCAGATCACTTGAGGCAAGGAATTTGAGACTAGCCTGGCTAACATGGCGAAACCTGGCCTCTACCAAAAACACAAAAATTAGCCAGGCATGGTGACACATGCCTGTAATTCCAGCTACTAGGGAGGCTGAGGCAGGAGGATTGCCTGAGTCCAGAAGGTCGAGACTACAATGAGCCTTGATCATGCCACTGCACTCCAGCATGGGTGACAGAGTGAGACTCTATCTCAAAAAACAAAACAAAACAAAAGCTTGTCGAAGTGTGAAAGAAACCAGTGATCATTTGATCCCTCACCCTCCCCTACTGTGGCTATAAAGGCCTCATCAAGCTTGTGCAGGCCTCACAGAGGCCTAGGAACTTAAAAAGTTATTTTTGGCTGGGAGCAGTGGCTCACACTTGTAATATCAGCACTTTGGGAGGCCAAGGTGGGCAAATCATGAGGTCAGGAGTTCGAGACCAGCCTGACCAACATGGTGAAACCTCATCTCTACTAAAAATCCAAAAATTAGCCAGGTGTGGTGGCACATGCCTGTAATCCCAGCTACTCAGGAGGCTGAGGCAGGAGAATCGCTTGAATCCAGGAGGTGGGGTTGCAGTGAGCTGAGATCGCACCACTGCACTCCAGCCTGGGTGACAGAGTGAGACTCCATCTCAAAAAAAAAAAGTTATTTTTAATTTAATAAATATCAGATGGTTGTGGTGGATCTTGCCTGTAATTCCAGACTTCAGGGAAGGCAGATCACTTGAGGTCAGGAGTTCAAAATCAGCCTGGCCAATATGGTGAAACCCCATCTCTTCTAAAAAATACAAAAGTTAGCTGGGCATCATGACACATGCCTATAATTCTAGCTGCTCAGGAGGCTGAGGTGGAAGGATCACTTGAACCCACGAGGCAGAGGTTCCAGTGAGCTGAGATTGCACCTCCACACTCTAGCCTCAGTGACACAGCAAGACTGTCTCAAAATAAAATAAAAATAAATATGTAGTAACTTTTTATGTCCTTAAGACACTTTTTAAAAACTAGAGTAGCCAAGATGGCTGACTAGGCACAGCCAGGAGACCTTCTCCCACCAAGAGAGACCACCATCAAGTAGACTGGCACATGCTGAACAGATATTCAGAAAGAAGACACTGAGAGTGTATATGGGGAGGATGCAGACCCTGAGTCTGAAAAAGGAGGAAACTGGGAACTCTGCATGGAGTTGCCAAGCACCAGGACTCACTCCTGGCACCTAGCGGCTCCTAGGGAAAGGGTGAGTGAAACAGGTGTGGAGTGGCCCACCCTTGTCACAGACCTTAGAGATCTAGCTGCAGGAGACCCCAAGACCCCTTCAAGACATTTGAATTGGCAGGGAGAACTACCTGGAGAGTTGCCAGAGACAGAACGCTAGTCTGTGGAGAGCGGAGGGTTTAGCATGGGAACAGCTGCAGTGGAGCATGGCCATAGGTATCCATTCCCCAAGGCTCACCATACTCCTCTAGGTGGCCTTAGCCTTTATTAGCAGCCAGACATGGAGAGGGCGGGGCTGTCTTTTGCATAGAATGAGGGCTGTCTGATCTGAACATCCCTGTCTGCCAGCCTCTCCCAGGGTCCCTGCCTGGCCACACCCATTTGCAGCAGAGCCTCAGCTGTCCGGGTGAAATGCTTGCTAGCAGCCCCCACTTTCCCATGGAAGCACTTTTGCAGATGTACCCCCACAGGTGCACACTCACTCATAGCCTCTGCCCACTGCCTCGCCAGCATGCACACATACAACATGCAAACAGGAAATGCAGAGAACCCCTACAAAATAGTGTACAAAACAACCATCGTCAAGACACATAGTCATGAGATTCTCCAATGTCCACATGAAAGAAAAACTCATAAAGACAGCTAGAGAAAAGGAGCAGGTCAGCAACAAAGGGAAGCAGTGGACTTTTTAGCAGAAACCTTATAAGTCAGAAGAGACTAGGGAACTATATTCAACATCCTTGAAGAAAAAAAAGAAATCCAACCAAGAATTTCATGTCCAGTTAAACTAAGTTTTATAAGCAAAGGAGAAATTAAATCTTTTTCAGACAAGTAAATGCTAAGGGAATTTCTTATCAACAGACCTGCCTTACAAGAGGTTGTTAAAGGAGTGCTAAACATGGAAATGAAAAACTAATACTTGCCACCACAAAAACACACTTAAGTTCATAGCCCAATGACACTGTAAAGCGACTATACAATCAAGTGCACATAACAACTAGCTACCCACATGATGACAGGATTAAATTCTCACATATCAATATTGACCTTGAACATACACAGACTCAATGCCCCACTTAAATGACATATAGTGGCAAGTTATATAAAGATGCATAACCCAATTGCATGCTGTTTTCAAGAAACCCATCTCACATGCAATGATGATGCATGTGCTCATACCATAGGCTCAAAGAAAAGGAATGGAGAAACAAGCAAATGGAAAACAAAAAATAACAGGGGCTGCTATTTTTATTTCATAGAAAACAGACATTAAATCATCAATGATAAAAAAGGACAAAGAAAGACATTACACAATGATAAAGGGTTCAATTAAACAAGAAGACAACTATCCAAAATATATATGCAATTAGCATTGGAGCACACAGATTTATAAAACAAGTTCTTAGAGACCTACAAAGAGACTTAGATAACCACACCATAATATTGAGAGACTTCAACATTCCATTGACTGTATTACACAGATCATTAAGGCAGAAAACTAACAAAAATATTCAGGATCTTAACTGACACTTAACCAAATGTTTAACAGACATCTACAGGATACTCTACCCAAGAACAACAGAATATACATTCTTCTCACCTGCACATGGGACATACTCTAAGATTGACCACATGGTTGGCCATAAAGCAATTTTCAACAAAATAAAAAAAAAAACAAAAACTGAAATTATACCAAGCACTCTCTCGGACCACAGCTCAATAAAAACAGAAATCAATACCAAGATCATCTCTCAAAATTGTACAATTACATGGAAATTAAACAATTTGCTCCTGAATGACTTCTGGGTAAATAATGAAATTAAAAATTAAAGCAGAAATCAAAAACTTATTTGAAATTAATGAAAAAGATTTACCATACCAGAATCTCCTGAGACACAGCTAAAGCAGTGCTAAGAGGAAAGTTTATGGCAGTAAGTGGCTATATCAAGAAGTTAGAAAGATCTCAAATTGACAAGCTAAAATAATATCTACAGAAAGCAGAGAAACAAGAGCAAACCAAATCCAAGGCTGGCAGAATTTTAACAAAATTAAGAGCTGAGCCAAACAAAATTGAGATGTGAATGCCTATACAAAAGATCAACGAAAACAAAACCTGGTTCTTCAAAAGAATAAACAAAATTTATAGACTCCTAGCTGGATTAATCAAGAGACAAAAGAGAGAAGATCCAGATAAACATAATCAGAAATGACAAAGGGAATATTAACACCAACCCTACACAAATACAAAAACCAGGCCGGATGAGGGGCTCATGCCTGTAATCCCAGCACTTTGGGTGGCCAAGGCAGGCAGATGACCTGAGGTCGGGAGTTCGAGACCAGCCTGACCAACATGGAGAAACCCCATCTCTACTAGAAATACAAAAAATTAGCCGGGCGTGGTGGTGCATGCCTGTAATCCCAGCTGCTCAGGAGGCTGAGGCAGGAGAAGTACTTGAATCAGGAGGCAGAGACTGCAGTGACCCAAGATCACGCCATTGCACTCCAGCCTGGGCAACAAGAGCAAAACTCCATCTCAGAAAAGAAAGAAAGAAAAAAACCCTCAGAGACTGTTACAAACACCTCTATGCATACAAACGCAAAAACACAGAATAAATGGATAAATTCCTAGAAACATCCCAAGATTGAACCAGGAAGAAACTGAAATCCTTGTCATAGTCCAATAACAAGTTCCAAAATTGAATCAGTAGTTAAAAAAACCTACCAACCAGAAAAAGCCCGGGACTAGATGGAGTCATGGCCAAATTCTACCTAATATACAAATAAGGGCTGATACCAATCCTACAGAAATTATTCCAAAAAATTGAAAAGAAGGGACTCCTGCCTACTCATTCTATGAGGCTAGTATCATTCTGATACCAAAACTTGTCAGAGACACAATGGAAAAGGAAAACTTCAGGTCATTAACTCAGGTGAAGGCAGATGGGCAGGCCAGAGTGGCTCATGTCTGTAATCTCAGCACTTTAGGAAGCCAAAGTGGACAGATTGTTTGAGCTCAGGAGTTCAAAACTAGCCTGGGCAACATGGAGAAACCCCAACTCTACAAAAAAAAAATTCAAAAAATTACCCAGGAGTGCCTGGGTATGGTAGCTCACGCCTGTAATCCCAGCACTTTGTGAGGCTGAGGCAGGCGGATCACCTGAGGTCAGGAGTTCAAGACCAGCCTGACCAACATAGAGAAACCCCGTCTCTAGTAAAAATAATTACCCAGGAGTGGTGGCACATGCCTGTAACCCCAGCTACTCGGGAGGCTGAGGGAGGAGCATCGGTTGAACCCAGAAGGCGGAGGTTGCGGTGAGCCAAGAGCACGCCATTGCACTCCAGCCTGGGAAACAAGAGTGAAACTCCATCTCAAAAAATAAAACAAAATTACTCATGTATAGTGGTGTGCACCTGTAGCCCCAGTCACTCAGGAGGTGGAGGTGGGAGGATCACTTGAGCCTGGGAGGCGGAGGTTGCAGTGAGCTGAGATTGAGCCACTGCACTCTAGCATGGCTGACATAATGAGACCCTGTCTCAAAAAAAAAAAAAAAAAGAATATAGACACAAAAATCCTTAAAAAACTATTAGCAAACTGAGTCCAGCAGCACATTAAAAAGATAATGCACCACAATCAAGTGGGCTTTATTCCTTAGATGCAAGGTTGGTTCAACATGCAGATCAATAAATGAGATTCATCACATAAACATAACTAAAAACAAAAACCACATGATCATCTGAAAAGACACAGAAAAGGCTTTTGATAAAATTCAACATCGGTTTACGTTAAAAAACCTCAACAAAACTATGCACCGAAGGAACACACCTCAAAACAATAAGAGCCATCTCTGATAAACCCACAGTCAACATCATACTGAATGTGCAAAAGCTGGAAGCATCCTTAAAAAATGGAACAAGACAAGGATGCCCACTCTTACCACTCCTTTTAAATAAAATACTGAAAATCCTAGCCAAAACAATCAGGCAAGAGAAGGAAATGAAAGGCATCCAAATAGAAAGGAACTCAAACTGTCTCTCTTTAGAGATGATGATTCTTTACCTAGAAAACCCCATAGTCTTTGCTCAAAAGCTCTCAGAACTGATAAACAGCTTCAGTAAACTTTCAGGATACAAAATCAATGTACAAAAATCAGTACATTTCTATACACCAATAATGCCCAAACTGAGAGCCAAATCAAAAATGCAACCCCATTCATAACAGCCACAAAAAGAATAAAATACTTAGGAATACAGATCTTTCACCACAATGAAAAAGATATCAGAGATGACAAAAATGGAAAAACATTCCATGCTCATGGACAGGAAGAATAAATATTAATAAAATGGTCTTACTGCCCAAAGCAATTTACAGATTCCTATTTGTTATTCCTGTCAAACTACCAACATCATCTTTCACAGAATTACAAAAAACTATTCTAAAATTTGTATGGAACCAAAAACGAGCCCAAATAGCCAAGGCAATCCTAAGTATAAAGAACAAAGCTGCAGGCATCATGCTACCTGACTTCAAACTATACTACAAGGCTACAGTAACCAAAACAGCATGATACTGACACAAAAACCGACACATAGACCAATGGAACAGGTTAGAGAACTCAGAAATAAAGCTGCACATCTCCACAACTATCTGATCTTCAATAAAGCTGACCACAACGAGCAATGGAGAAAGGACTCCCTATTCAATAAATGGTGCTAACTGCCTAGCCATATGCAGAAGATGGAAACCAGACCCCTTTCTTTCACCATATACAAAAATCAACTCAAAATGGAGTAAAGACTTAAATATAAGAACTAAAACTATTAAAAAAAAAAAAAACCTATAAAAAAAAACTAGGAAACACCATTCCGGACATAGGCCTTGGCAAAGTCTCCAAAAGCAATTATAACAAAAACAAAAATAGGTAAGTGGGACCTAATTGAAGAGCTTCTATACAGCAAAAGAAACTACCAAAAGGTTGCTTAAACAGACAACCTACTGAATGAAAGAAAACATTTGCAAACTATGCATCTGATAAAGGTCTAATATCCAGAATCTATAGGGAACTTAAACAATTGAACAAGGAAAAAACAATCCCATTAAAAAATGGGCAAAAGCCATGAACACTTCTCAAAAAAAAGATACATAAGCAGTAGCCAACAAACATGAAAAAATGTTCCACATCACCAATCATCACAGAAATGCAAATTAAAACCACAAGGAGATGTCATCTCATGCCAGTTGGAATGGTTATTCTTAAAATGTCAAAAAAAAAAAAAACACAAGACACTGATGAGATTGTGGAGAAAAGGGAATACTTACACACTGCTGGTGGGAATATAAATTAGTTCAGCCACTGTGGAAAGCAGTTTGGAGATTTGTCAAAAAGTTAAAGCAGAACCACCATTTGATCCATCAATCCACTACTGAGAATATATACCCAAAGAAAAATAAATCATTCTACCAAAAGGACACACACATCCTTAAGTTCATCGCTGCACTGTTCACATTAGCAAACACATGGAATCAACTGAGATGCCCATCAGTGGTGAACTAGATAAAGAAAATGCGTTATATACACACCACGGAATACTATAAAGCCATTAAAAAAAACCCCAAATCACACCCATTGCTGCAAGATGGATGCAGCTGCAGGCCATTATCCCAAGCAAATTAATATGGGAACAGAAAACCAAATACTGCATGTTCTCATTTGTAACGTGGAGCTAAACATCAAGTACACATGGACACAAAAATGAGAACAATAGACACTGGGGCCTACTAGAATGGGGAGGGCTGGAGGAGGGCAACTGTCAAAAAACTACCTATTGGGTACAATGCTCACTACCCAAGTGACAGAATCATTTGTACACCAAATTCCAGCAACACATAATTTACCCATGTAACAAAACTGCACATGTACCCTCTGAATCTGAAATAAAAGTTGGAAAAAAAAAAACAAAAAAGAAAAAAATGGACTATGATAAAGCCAAAAGTAATTCTGGTTTCGCCATTCAAAATTCTCTATTTTATTACTTCAGAAAGCACTACATCTTTGCAATCATTTCTATAATGGTGCCAAAACACACTGAAACTAAATGTGATAGAGTCAAAGAGAAACAGAGATAAGCACCTGGGTGTTATGGCTCATGCCTATAACCTCAGCACTTTGGGAGGTTGAGGCAGGTGGACTGCTTGAGCCCAGGAGTTCGAGACCAGCCTAGGCAACATGTTTCTACAAAAAATACAAAAATTAGGCAGGCGTGGTAGTGTGCCTCTGTAGTCCCAGCTACTCACAAGGCTGAGGTGGGAGAATCATGTGGGCCCAGGGAGGTCAAGGCTGCAGTGAGTTGTGATTACGCCACCGCAGTGTGGTCTAATCATCAGAGTGAGACCGTTTCTCAGAAAAAAAAGTTCTAATCTCCACTCTAACATTTTGATTTTCAAGAAGTTTAACTCTGTGAGCTTATTTTCAAAAATTATTATAATGTGGTAAGATAATAAGACTTGCCCTATTTTATAAGGTTGCTGTGAGAATTAAAGTCTAGGTTGCTTTAAAAAGATGAATTATTTTAAGTAGTTGCTGAAATATGTCATTTAGTCAATAACAAAACCCAGTCCTATGCTTTGTCCTTCTTCATAAAAGTAATACATTAAAAAAAAAGAAGAGAAAAGTTCAGGGCTTCTCAATTATCTGCTTTTTTAAGGAAAAGATAATCATAGATAAATGTAATCCATAGATAACTAGCAACCTTTATATCACATTCTCTAATTCTTCTATCAGAAGTTTAATAAAACCATCTATTCAAAATCAAATCTTTACTTTTTCCCCCAATCACCTTCTCCTTTATAATTAAAAAGTGAGAATTGTAAAAAACAAAAAAGCCTAACCCATTAATTCCTTCAAGTAATATTGCTCTAATATACTGAAATTTTGGCTCACAATTGGTTTAACTAATTTTTTTAAACTGGAAAGTCTTGTTTTAAATTTTATTATTATTATTTATTATTATTATTTTTTTGAGACAGGGTCTTGCTCTGTTGCTCAGGCTGGAGTGCAGTGGTGAGATCACGGCTTACTGCAGCCTTGACCTCCTGGACTTAAGTGATCCTCCTGCCTCAGCCTCCTGTGTAGCTCAGACAAGTGTGCACCACCACACTCAGCTAATTTTTTGCAGAGATGGGTTCTCACTTTGTTGCCTAGGCTGGTCTTGAACTCCTGGGCCCAAGTGATCCTCCCACCTCAGCCTCCCAAAGCATTGGGTTTATAGGCATGAACCACCACGCCCAGCCAAGTCTTAATATATGTTTACTTACCTATATTATGCCAATAAGAAATTTGATTTTTTTTTTTTCACTTTCAACCTTACCTACCCAGCAGCATTCTGTTTGTATATAAAACATATCTACCTTAAAGTACTATGGCCTTTTGTTAACCATATCAAGAAGAATATAACACCCTGATATTGGTTTCATTTCATCATTATAAAGCAAACTTTTTCTGTTAAGATCCAGAGAGTAAAACAGCTTAGGCTTTGTGAGCCATACATGGTCTCTGTAGCATGTTCTTTTTTTTTTTTTTTTACCCCCTACAACTCTTTAACCTCAACCATTTAAAAATTTAAAAGAATATTCTTAATTCTTAGCTTAAGGGTTCTACAAAAATACAAAATGTTAATAAAGCATCACTGAGGCAGCTCTAATTTCTAGAAAAAAAAAGATATAAATGAGATATCAGACTAAGAAACAGAAAAAGGCAGAAAATAATCTAGACCGTAACAATGTTAGTTTCATTACCTATATAAAAATACCCAAGCTATTAACAAAATTACAAACAAAAAATAACTCTAAGTATTCCATATGTTTAATTTTTGCTTACCTTTGGCTGTGGCATGAACCACGGCAGCCTGAGAGATAACCTGGTAAGTTTCAAAACCCAGATAAGATAAAGCTGAGAGTAAAAAGCGTCTTTTGAAAGTTCCTGGGTTTCCCATTACCTATGGAAACAATTATGGTCAGAGTTAACAAACTGAAAATTTGAAGGCACTGCTACCCAAAGCAAAAATTACATTAATTTTCTTCCACCCGAAAGCAATCGATCATAATACTGGAAGCTTAAAAATTTTACTTTATCAAATTCTTTAGTAAAACTGTCTCAAAGCATATCTTATTAAGAAAAAGATACCGCCTGGAGTGGTAGCTCATCTAATCACACTCCTGTTGGAAAAGGCAGAGCTACAATTTATTTGCGAATGCGGGGATATTGCAAACTGTATGAAGTATGAGAAGCCAACACATAATAAAACGAATCTTACAGACAAGATTATCAAATATAGTAATTACTACATATAAAAAACGTACATGGCTAACTTTTAAATATTCTTTGTAGAGACAGGGTCTCGTGTTGCCCAGGCTGGTTTCAAACTCCTGGACTCAAGCAATCCTTCACCTGGGCTTCCCAAAGTGCTGGGATTACAGGCGTGAGCCAAGGAGCCAGGCCTACAATGGGACTTCAAACCCATCGTTGTTCTAATTTGAAAACTTAAGGCTAAACAGTTTCATACTTAGAACTCCTCCCATCTCTCTCCCTATATTATCTAACATCTCCCCATTTGGTTATAAACTTCCAAGGAAAGGAAATATGCCTAACTTTTAACCACCCCTCCCCACCATCAGTCCCATAATAATTCTGAACAATTTTAACTGAGCAGTTAAAAATGCATTTTAGAGCTTAAAATAATGAAACACCTAGTTCACGTGAAATATATCATATGCACTAATGCCATTCCCCAATTCCCTGACAAGAATAAACAGAGGTCCAAGAGCATTCTAACAGAAATATCAGAACTGGGACTACAACATGAGGACATCCTTCATTGACTTTATGCAGATAAAATAGGCAACTCAGAAATAATTATTTTATAACAAAAACCTAAACAGTATGAATATCTGCTTCTGAGTCGTAGAATTTTTAAAATCACATCTCACACTTTTCAAAGTCTGAAAGAGGGGCAGCCTCAAGCGCTGTGGCTGAATCTGTCATCGCCTACGGAGAATAATTTCACAGCGGTCAGGGTTCTTTCCCGTCCCGTTCTACGTTTCGCACAGGAAGGACAGGTAAGAGGCAGCTTCTGGGGCGCGTGGGGGCAAACCCCACTCCTTCCCTGACAGCCCCAGTTTAGGAGAGCGGAAGTCTGCAAAAGGGAAGGGACCCGTCTGAGCGCTCCAGGCACAGTGGCCCCGAGTTCCTTCCTCAGTTGACATTCCCGAAGGCAGCGCGGGGCCGCCACGCCTGAAGAAGTTAAGGGGGAGCCGGAACCCACTGGGTAGGAGGTGGGGAGCGGGAGCCAGGACCGCGGGGGTACCTCAAAGCCGCTGAATCGACAGGGGCCGCAATGCCCGTGGTTGCCCGAAGTGCCCGCAGAGACCCGAGACCCCGGGACGGCTCCACGTCGTAAAGGCAGAAAACGCCACAGTCGAGCGACCAGCGCCATGTTCTGCAACTCGCAGGCTGATCCTGCACTACTTCAGGCAGCTACGGAGACAGGCAGGTCTAAAGAAGCCTCAGTCCTTCCGGCGAGAACCGCGCACGCCCGCCTCCAGCCCAGCACCTCTACCGCCCCCATGGCTTCCGGTCCACGGGCTTAGGGGGCGGGAAACACCCCGATTGGGTGGGACTTAGCGGGCCTACAGCGCCTGCGCCCAGCGGACTGAGGCCTTGAGAGCACCATTTTCAGGCTCTCTGCCTCTTTTCTGCTCTCTCTCTCCGGGAGTCTTTCAGGGTTTGGGTACAAGGATAAGTCACCAGAACAGAATTGAAAGCTCAGAAATAGACCCGAGAATATAAGTATGCAAGAAAAAAAATTGTCATTTTAATTATCTGCTGCCTTCAAAAGTATTGTGAATCTTGGCACTAATGGGTCTTTTTTGGAAATAAATAATTGGAAGAATTAAGTTGCCCATTATGAGGAAGGGAAAGGAAGAGACTGAGTGACTCAAGGGGGTAAATTCAAGAGATAGGCCAGAGCAGAGGAACAAAGAATGCAAAGCGCAAGCTGGTTTTGGGAAGAAGAACTAGTGGGAGGAGGCCTCTGGATAGGATATTGATGCCCCTGTATGCTAGGGCATGTATGGAGAAAAAAAAAAAAAAACCTGGTCTTCCCTAAAATTCTTCAATATGATGTTTTACTTACTCGAGCAAAATATTTAACTCAGGTAACGTAAAATTTCTTACTCGAGTGAAATTCTTTCATGGGAAAATGAAGAGGTTTTGAATCCTACTTAAGGTCTGATGGTGGAAACACAGACTGCAAATGGAGTACCCACTATATGGGTTGCACAAAAAATTGTATGGGTAATGAGGGGAGTCATGGTTTTAAAAAATTAGGTTGCATTTCTATGATACTTTTAATACCGTATAGGGAATTAATATACAGTTGTATTGATCTTCCCAACGACCTTGTGAAGTAACTGATATCACAGTTTTACGAATGAAAAAACCATAGCTCAAAGAGATGTATCAACCTAACCACAGATATATTAGAAGATGGGAATCCATGTCTTTCTACTCTGAGTCCAGTGCTCCTTCTACTATATGATTGCTTCTTCCACTAGTTCCCATTAAATCAGCTGTATTTCTTTAGGATTATGCCTTTAAAGTCTATTTTTATAAATACGTAGATCTCCTTCCCAACTTCTGAAACCTAGCCTTTTTTCCAAGAGAGAGAATTACTTTTATTTTACACATTTCTACTGGTAGCTGCCTCAATATTGCTAAACAATATGTTTATACCACTGGATGCCATGATAATACTGAAATTAAGTGTCTGATATCTCTGCTACAGTTAATTTGTAATTAAGTTTTTAGCTTTAAAAAAAATTAGATCCTAAGAAAAGTTGCGGGAACTCCCTTATATTCTTCAGCTAGATTCAGCCATTGCTAACTTTTTCTCATATTTGCATTATCTTTCTTTACATATGTTACCTGTAATACACATATTACATTCCTGGTATTTTCTGTTTTTAGGCCATTTGAGAGTAATAACAGATACCATGACTCTTCACTCTTAAAGCAAAGACATTCTCTTATTTAGTCTCAGTATAATTATCAAATTCAGAAACCGAAAGTGACAGAATAGTATTAATATACAAATTTTGTTTACTTCCCAATGCTGTCCTTTTGTTTTTTTTTGTTTGTTTTTGTTTTTGTTTTTTTGAGATGGAGTTTCACTCTTGCTGCCCAGGGTGGAGTGCAATGGCACAATCTCAGCTCGCTGAAACCTCCACCTCCCAGGTTCAAGTGATTTTCCTGCCTCAGCAGTAGCTGGGATTACAGGCATGCGCCACCATGCCTGGCTAATTTTTGTATTCTTAGTAGAGAAGATACAGAATACAAAAAAATAATAATTTTTGTGTTCTTTGCCGCTGCTCCATGTTGGTCAGCATGGTCTCAAACTCCTGACCTCAGGTGATCTGCCCGCCTCAGCCTCCCAAAGTGCTGACCTTTATACTAATGATTTTTTTCTAAATTCAAGATCAAATCTTGATAATGTGTTGCATTTGTTATGTTTCATTACTTTCTTTAAATCTTTAAATCCTCAGGGTTTGTCTTTCATGACATTAGTATTTTTTAAATGTATAGTCTCGTTGATTTAAAGCAGAGTTTCTTAACCTTGGCACTACTGAACTTTTGGGCTGAAGAATTTCTTCAGCCCCTGTCAAGCCATCAGATTACTGCAGGCTTGGCTAATATCTGACTGCAAAATCAAGAGAGATGATGAGCCAGAACCACCCAGCTAAGCCAATTCTAAATTCCTAAACCACAGAAGCTATGAGAGAAAATAAATGATTATTCCTGTTTTAAGCCACTAAATTTGATGTAATCTGTTATAGAGCAACTGATAACTAATACAACACCAAGTAAAGTATATACAGTTGGAGTGTGGAGTTTCAGAGGAAAGGTGTGGAAGTTTGATAACCTTAA
The DNA here is from genome assembly GCA_963573385.1 of Cacajao melanocephalus. Lineage (NCBI taxonomy): Eukaryota > Metazoa > Chordata > Mammalia > Primates > Pitheciidae > Cacajao > Cacajao melanocephalus. The sequence continues at coordinate 81,459 of CAUYLG010057655.1, forward strand.
GAACATAGGCTGGGCATGGTGGCTCACACTTGTAATCCCAACAATTTGGGAGGCCAAAGCCGGAGAATAGTTTCAGGCATGTTCGAGACCAGCCTGGGCAACATAGGCTCTGTCTCTACAAAAAATGTTTTTTGTTTTATTTTTTTAATTTGCTCCATGTGGTGGTGCATGTAAGGTTATTCTTGTAAGGATATTGCCGAGTTTAAAATGAGGAAACTGAGGCCAGCACGAGACAAATTAAATTCCAGTTTATTTAGCTCCTGGGCGAGGTTCTGTGGCCCCAGGGGAGGGAGAGAGAGAGAGGCCAGAGAAGTCGCACCTGGCTGTTCTGGGCGTAGGGTTTTATAGGGGGTGAGGGCAATAGATTGGTCAGTGGGGAAACAATGCATGGGCAACTGCATTGGTCATAGAGAGACTGGACCTGGACTTGGCAAGTTGCCATTGGTAGTCCAGCAGGGCTATGGACAGGTGGGCTGGAGAAGGTAACAAAGCATGGGCACCTGTGTTGGTCAGAGAGAGAGAGACTGGACCCGGACTTGGCGAGCTGCCATTGGTTAGGCTCTCCGCGGGATTTTTGAATTTTGGGCTGACAGTATGATTTAGTGCTGAGTGTGGGGCTAGGGGTGGAATGCAGGAGTGGGTGTGGGGAGCCTGCATGGAGAAGGCAGGCACCAGTAGGACGTCTGGCCTCCTGATTAGGTGTTATCAGGTGCGGAGGGGTGGGTATTGTCCATCCGGCTCCCGGCGAGGCTATCGGCCTTACACTGGGTTTTCTTGTTTTTTTGTTTTTAATCCCAAAGGTGCTGTTAAAATAAAATTGCTCTCTTAAAATATCTAAGACATTTTTATTTCAGACACAACTTAGTCTGTGATATGCTATTAATATTGACCTGTAATTTTTGTTGTGAATAAGCCTTTGCCGTGAGGCCTGTAGATGATTTACTGTGAGAGTAATTGGGAATTCATTCTGCCCCAATTGGCATGGCCTCTATTTCATTGTGTTCTTTAAAAAAAACAAAAACAACGGAAAACATCATTACTGAGCTAGAAATTAAGAACATAAATCCAAGTTTCCTTTCAAAACAATTTTACCAAGTTTAGGTTTGCCAGTGCCCCATTTTATAATAATTCACTCAGTTTTTTATTTCCTCTTCCAGTAGATCATTATTAAGTGACATCATTTATTACAGATAAACTAGATTTACTCTTTTTAAAAAGTTATATTCAGAGACATCTCCAAATTAAATTATAATTTTCAAATCACTATTAGATGTAAAATGCTTTGCCTGAGGCTGAGATTCAGAGGTTGGTAAGTCAATTCTTGCTTTAAACAAGCTTTCAACCTCGCGAGGAAGAGATTTTTGTCAAAGAGTAAACCTCCTTTTTTTTTTTTTTTTTTTTTGAGATGGAATCTCGCTCTGTCACCCAGGCTGGAGTGCAGTGGCACAATCCCAGCTCACTGCAATGTCCGCGACCTGGGTTCAAGTTATTCTCCTGCCTCAGCCTCCAAAGTAGCTGGGATTACAGGTGTGTGCCACCATGCCCAGCTAATTTTTTTTTTTTTTTTTTTTTGTATTAGAGAATGAGTTTCACCATGTTGGCCAGGATGCTCTGAAACTCCTGACCTCAAATGATCCACCTTCCTCAGCCTCCCAAAGTGCTGGGATTACAGGCGTGAGTCACCACACCCAGCAAATAAAGCTCTTAAAACCTGATGTGGTGGTTCTTGCCTGTAATCCCAGCTACTCAGGAGGCTGAGGCTGGAGGGTTGCTTGAGGCCAGGAGCTCACAAGTAAAAGACTGTCATCAAGACAAGGAATGAGAGGATGCCAAGTAAAGTTTCATAGAAGAGTAGTCTTTATACCATATTTGATAAAGAATAGGCTTTTGATGTTACAGAAGGATAGTAATGATGACACTGAAGATGTTTCACTGTTTGATGTGGAAGAGGAGACGACTAATAGACCAGGAAAATTGAAAATCAGACATCCAGTAGTGTTGATATTCACTCCGGGTGGCTAGCAAAATATTAAAGATACGTTCGGGAAAGTTACAGATTAGTCTCAAACCTTTTGGAAGGCCGAAAGGTTTTATTGGGACAGGCCGAAGGTGGCAGGTCCATTAAGTTAGGGAGAAAATAGGAAGGAGGCTCTCCCAGTTAAGTCTGTTTACTCCACATCTTTTTGTCTCTACTCTTCACTGTTTACTCATGTAAACTTTGTGCTGGATGGTCCTCTCAGTGGGAGATCAAAGGGGAGTTACCTGTTAATAGTGTTTACTCTGGGCCAGGAACCTAAAGCTTTAATCATTCCTATAACCACTCTTTTAACCGTGTCAATTAACCACAAGTGTGTTAACTTAGAACCTCTGTTGTAAAATCTTGGTGGAATTAATGTGTGGATGGACAGAGGGTCTTGGTCAATTGGTTGTATTTCACCCACAGAAAGCAGCCAATGGCCATCCCTAGCCCACTTGTTTCACTGTAATGGTGTAAGAGTACCTTCATTCATCTGTCATTGAGTCAGGATCTGCAGGCCAGATATCCACAGGTGGTGGTCAACGTCTCACAGTAGCATCATTTTTCCTCTTTTCTTTCAAGTCAGTGCAATTGTTATCTATCTTCTCTGTGAGTTGCTCAGCAGCAGCTTTATTACCTGTATGGTGACAATTTTCTTGTGTCATGTTACTTTGGGGCAGTGAAGAATGTAACAGGTAGACTAATGGTTGGCCTACCTTGCTGGAATCACATTGACGAAGGTGGAAAGAGCCATTGGGTGTTTGAATCTAGAAAAGAATCCTCTCAAGAGAATAAAACTGTGTCAGAGGCTGAATCAAGAATCTTTTGGTTGGCACTTATTGCCTGTCCAGTGCTGTGGGTGATATTTGCCTTTAGTACCCTCTTCTTCAGAGTAAAGTGGTTGGCGGTGGTTACCATGGGTGTGGTGCTACAAGGTGCCAACCTGTATGGTTACATCAGGTATAAGGTAGGCAGCAGAAAGAATTTAACCAGCCTGGCTACTTCATATCTTGGAAAGCAGTTTTTAAGACAAAACACTGGAGATGATCAGACTTCCTGAATAAAGAAAGCTTATGTGCTTTGTTACATTGGGGAACAACGGAAGAGATTCTTGACTCTGAACCTTTTAGAGCTTGGTCCATGTTGCCACAAGGAGTGTTGGCTTTGTTTTTCCACTTAAAAACTTTATTTATAAAAAGGGAATGTAGTTTCCATATTAGGTTTTTATTTCCTTTCCAGCAGTATATGTTGGCACTAGAAACATTGTCAAGACTTGTTCAGTGGTGTAGGTGTGCACATGTTCCATAGATATGCACAACACAGCCATGTAATATCAATATATTCCAAGTTAATGAAAGTGTTCATTTACATAGCTAATGGAGACCTTTGCATTTTGATCCAAAGAACATAGGAGGATGTTCTTAGTCTGTCTCAAAGCTCTGTGTGTTTACATATTATTTCTGTAGATTATTTTCAGAAGTAAGTTTTGCTTCCATGGTAAGAGTGAACACTTTGGCTTATGTATGTTAGAAGTGATTGTTAGTTTTTAATATGTACCTCATGGGGAGATTTCTTAGACATATGTAAGCAAGTGAAAACAATTAGGGTGAGTGGTATTAACTACTTTCTAAAATTTTTATCTGTAAGAAGTCATTTACTTAAGGCCCAGTTAATATAAATGGAATCATCATAGTTTATTTAAGGAATACCCAGAGATTGCTGCTGTTCTATTTATTTTACAGAAAGAATAGCTAGACTGAAAGCTCTTCAGTGGAATTTGAGCTAATAAATCTATCTTTTACCATTAAAAGAGCATTATTTTCATGTCTTAATAGGAATAATCATTTACATATTTGCTATAATGAATGTCTAAAAGACATTTTAGTTTCTGAATCTATGTTTCTTCTTGCTATACTGGGGATATTGTAAGTTATATATTTGTATTAATAGAATTTCTTAAAGCAATAGAAGTAACTGTAAACTAAACCAATCTACAAACTATTGTAGGCATCTGTAAATTCTGTTGTAAGTACTATAAACTTTGTTGAAGTCTTAATCCACAGATTCTATTGTGAATATATTTGTACATTGTTAAAATATTTTTAAAGATTATTTGTTTAATTGAATTATTGTCTTATTGGAGTGATAGCTTTGAAGGTGCAAAACTCTATATTTGTATAAAATTCTACTGTTTACAAGGCAAAAAGAAAAAAAGAGTAGGCTTTTGACTGAAAGACATGTGGGAGAACATTCTGAGTAGAAGGAAATGCATGAGTGAGGGACAATGCTTGGGGAAAAGGAAGGACATGTCCAGGAAGTAGAAATGGTAGAAAATGGTGGAACAGAAAGGGGTAAGATGGATAAACCAGAAAGGGGAGCTGAGTCAGATCCTGGACTATCTTTTCTTGACTGTTCTCATATGTCATCTGAAGAGTTTGAGTGTCATTCTTCAGGTTATGAGAGCAAGCCAAGGTTTGTGGGCTGGAACTGATCCTGATCAGTTTCTGGTTTAAGAAAGACAGCTCTGATGGCATTTTGTTTGTTTGCTTGTTGTTTTTTGAGAAGGAGTCTCGCTCTGTCACCCAGGCTGGAATGCAGTAGTGTGACGTAGCTAGGATTACAGGCATGCATCACCATGCCCGGCTATTTTGTTTTGTTTTGTTTTGTTTTTAGGTAGAGATGGGGTTTCATCATGTTGACCAGGCTGATCTCGAACTTCTGACCTCAAGTGATCCGCCTGCCTTGGCTTCCCAAAGTGCTGGGATTACAGGTGTGAGCCTCCATGCCCAGCCTGATGGCATTTTGAAGAATCAATATCAATATTTGAGGAATGAGGAGGAAGGTTTGGGGCAGGCAAACTAGAGGGGTGTATAGCACAGTAACCCAAAGGAGGGTAAGTGACAACCTGAAGGTCTGAAGAAGGATGATGGCAATAGAAATCAAAGCAAGGATAAGAAAGGTCTGTCTTCTTGATATTAATGTTGCCCCACTGTAAATAGAATTCTGTGAGAGACCATTGATCCATTCCACCCCTGAGAGTCTATGAGTTAAGCTATTGTGACCACATCAGAACCCTGTATTCTAGATGAGAGCACTTCCCCCAATTCTAAGTAGAATGCTTCAGAAGATGAGAGAGATGATAACTAGTAGGATCAGGAGAAGAACTTTTTTCTGTTTTGCAAATAAATTTGAGCATGCTAAGAGGAAGACATTGGTGAAGAAAAGAGATAAAAGGTACAGGAGAAAGGTGATAACTAATAGAGATAATTCTTTCAGGAGACTGAAGGTAATGGAATTTCGAGGGATTAGCTTTGGTTGGGAGAGCCAACACCTCTGTTAAAATTAATGTGCAGAACGGATGGGAATGAATAACACTTTGGTATGAGAGGTAGGAGCTGAAGAAGCTTTTACTTGATGGTCTCTATTTTCTTGGTGAAATAGGAGAGGGTATCTCTTTTGCCTAGGAAGATGGGGGTCACAAAGAAAAATGTTTATCAGGTGCCAACTTTCTCAGTAAATTTGATATAATACCTAGCACAATGTCTTCATGTAATACATTTAGGTAGCCAGTGACCAAATGAACAAATAAATGCTTATTATCAAATAATAACATATGCTCATATATATTATTGAGAATTCAGAAAGAAGTATAAAGTAGGAACACCAAAGTATAGATTAAAATTAAAAAGATATAATAAAGAACATAAACATAGATCACACTGAGGAGCATTTAATATAGTTGTTTTTTTTTTAGACAGAGTCTTGCTCTGTCGCCCAGGCTAGAGAGTAGTGGTGTGATCTCGGCTCACTGCAACCACCACTTCTCGAGTTCAAGCAATTCTCCCATCTCAGCCTCCTGAATAACCAGGACCACAGGGTGTGCCACATAGGCTGGCTAATTTTTTTGTATTTTTAGTAGAGACAGGGTTTCACCATGTTGGCCATGCTGGTCCCAAACTCCTGACATCATATGATACACCTGCCTCAGCCTCCCGGAATGCTGGGATTACCGGTGTGAGCCACTGCACCCAGCCCATTTAATATCATCTTGATTCATTTTGCATTAAAAGATTAGTAGTTCATTCATGCAAAGTAATTGGAGTACACCCTCATATTAGTACTGATGTTCCTTTGCTCTCAGCATTTATTTGAGGAGATACAAAATAGGCCCTTGATGAACTTATGAAATATAATGATTAAAGCAAGCAAGTTAATCCATACTGTTTCCTCACCTCCACTTTTTCCCAGGGCCATTTATCCATTAGGCCCCACTGGCACATTGCCAAAGGCCCATGGGAGAAAAGCATTTGCAAACTGAAAAAAGTGTATTGGTTTCAAGATGTGAAATTAAAACTACAAAACTAACATTCAGTCAATTTTATTAACTGTCAGATTTAGTATTCATAAAACTGTTGTTGACCCTTGAAAATAACTGGTTAGTTTTTCTCACTCTAAAAAAGTTCATGATCTGCCAATGATTTTCCAGAAATCATTCATAGCCAAATAATTTACTCTTAGCAAAATATTTTTAAAACAAAAACATAAAAATTCTTTCATGCTAAAGCTAACTGTATGTAGAAAAATACAGCTGCGTGCATGTGTGTGTGTGTGTGTTTATGTCTGTGTGTATAATGGGATGACAGTTTGCCTCATAAAATGTCCTATGTGGTCTTCAAGATGGGGTGACTAAAAGTAAGAGGTGTAGGACACCTTACTCTAAAAAGACCTGCTTTCTGTTCTTTCTCACAAGTAAGAAGCATTGTCTCAGCTGGCCCTCTTGTGGTTTATACCTTCCCCAAACTGGGAAACTCATTCACTTTAATACATTGATTCTTTCAGTTATTTACCTGTGTCTTGCTGAAAAATAGAAATCTTTGTCTCCAGTAAATAAACTTTGGTAAGGAATATGGGAACCTTCTCCATATCCTTGAACTCATATTATGTTTAAGGAAAACACGGAAGCTAAAACTCCTCGGAGAGTTTTAGTTTAGTTTAGTTTTACAAGAGGGATGGTTCTTGGATCTGAAAAGAAAATATGCCCACATAATCATAATCTATATTCTTTTTCAAAATCTGTTCCCTGCTATCCTGTGGGAAACCCAGAGAGTCATAAGCATTCACCGTGTGCTAATACCTTTACCCTGTCAAAGTAAAATAAAATATAGACACTAATCTCTAAAATCAAAATGTTTATTTGGAATTAGGGCACACACACAGAGCGGTGGTCTTCAGTATTTAAAGAACAAACAGAAGATTAGAGGTTTTATAAAACCAGGAAATGTTACAAATTGGCGCTAGTGAGGTTTTGAGGCATTGACGAGATTGGTAAGTGAAGGCTGAGGGTAAAATTGGTTTAGAGTTGCCACAGGTCTTTTCAGTAGCTGTTAGATACAACTGGTCTAGGTTATAGCAGTCAATTTCAGCTGCCAGAACTGCATTTTTGGAGCAATGTTTTGTGTCCCGAGTGCTTTCCCTTACCCTGGCTTCTCACTGTGTTTTAGTTAGGTACCACGAGAGTGACCCATTTCATATAATCAGCTTTCACAATCCTGGATCTCCCCTTCCCAGTATGCAACCTGACGTTGTGTGGTTTGTCACAAGGCATTCTATCTGCTGGCACCCCCATGGCCCAGAATTTCCTCTGTGTAATTTTCTTTTAAAGAAATGGGGTCTTGCTGTGTCACCCAGGCTGGGGTGTAGTAGCATGATCATAGCTCACTGCAGCCTCAAACTCCTGGACTTAAATGAACTTTTTGATCCTCCCAACTCAGCCTCCCTAGCAGCTGTGACTGTAGATGCGTGCTACCATGGCCGGCTACATTTTTTTTTCTTTCTTCTTAAGATGGGGTCTTGCTATGTTGCCCAGAGTGGTCTCAAACTCCTAGGTTCAAGCAATCCTCCTGCATCAGCCTCCCAAGTAGCTGGGATTATAGGCATGCACCACCACACCCAGCATCTCTGTGGAATTTCTTTATCACACTGGACTACATCATGTGATGGAGGGAGAATCTGGATGTAGTGATGTGATAGAAGGCATGATGGGATGGGATGTCACTATCAAGGCATGAAGAATTCATACTCAGGGCAATATATGGTGAAGGAAAAAGAGTAAAAAAAAAGCTAAAAAAGAAACCAAGTAAAAAATAATGTAAACTTTTAGCATAGGATCTTGAATCTTTCTCTTTTCATGAACTGTTGTCTCCATGTGGTGTTGGTGGAATAATATACGATATAGGAGAAATATAGATTTTTTTTGAGCTGGAAAGACCTTAGTATTAACATTAATGTTCATTAAAAACACTGATGATTCAGTACGTTCTGTTAACCATGTAACTTTTACACTTAAATGCCACTGGAGACCACTTAATTCACTGAGCAAAAATATATTGACTGCATGGTCATCTACGCTTTTTTTTTTTTTTTTTGAGATTGAATCTTACTCTGTCACTCAGGCTGGATGGAGTACAGTGGCGCACCATCTCGGCTCATTGCAAGCTCCACCTCCTAGGTTCAAGTGATCCTCCTACCTCAGCCTCCCAAGTAGCTGGGATTAAAAGCATGTGCCACCATGCCCAGCTAATTTTTGTATTTTCAGTAGAGACAGGGTTTCACCATGTTGGCCAGGCTGGCCTTGAACTCCTGACCTCAAGTGACATGCCCACCCAGACCTCTCATAGTGCTGGGATTACAGGTGTGAACCACTGTGCCTGGCTCATCTACAAAAATTTTTAAATAAATAAAAATAAAGGGAGCTTTGGGTTGATATTTCTGGATTCTTGCCTCCACTCTGTCCTAGCTATTTGTATTTTATTGATAGGGTAGTTTGTGGCCTTCAGTTTTTCTCATTTGAAGATGTAAATTAGACCAGGTTCTGATGTCTCATGCAGCTCCCTAAGCTTAATATGAACTGCTTAACTTCAGATGAGACTGTTAGCAATATTAATTAACTAGGAAATACGAACTATTATGGCAACGGGACCTAACCAGCTTAGCTGCTGCTACTTATGTGTGACTAATTGCCTACTACATGCTGTTAACAGTCTTGGATCATTGACCAATTTAATTTGAAGCAATTAATTATATAAATATAAGTTTCTTGCATTTACTTCCATTAAAATTATATCATGACAAAAAGTAAATAGATATGTCTAAAGTCCTACTCCTGGCTGGGCGCCATGGCTCATGCCTGTAATCCCAGCACTTTGGGAGGCTGAGAAGGGCAGATCACTTGAGGTCAGGAGTTTGAGACCACCCTGGCCAACATGGTGAAACCCCATCTCTACTAAAAATACAAAAATTAGCTGGCCGTGGTGTGCAAGCCTGTAATCCCAGCTACTTGGGAGGCTTAGGCAGGAAAATTGCTTGAACTCAGGAGGCGGAGGTTGCAGTGAGACAAGATCACACCATTGCATTCCAGCCTGGGCAACAGAGCAAGACTCTGTCTCAAAAAAAAAAAAAAAAAAAATTAAGTCATACTCCTAGCTTGATAGATTTTTAATTAAAAAAATTAAAAAAGAAAATAGACATAAGTCAAGCCACTTGGTCTTGCTTTAAGTCACATATGGTTCTCATATGGTAATCGTGAACTTTCTCCCCCTCACCTTTATCATAAATTTAAAAATTCATGGGGCCTATACGCATCTGGGAGTTCTGATCATATGGCTTTCAATTGAAAAAACTTGGGCACATTTACAATTCTATGATTTACTGTATGATTTAAACAATGTTTTTTTTGTTTTTTTTTTTTTTGAGATAGAGTCTTGCACAGGCTGTAGTGCAATGGCTCGATTTCAGTTCACTGCAACTTCTGCCTCCCAGTCCATGTGATTCTCCTGCCTTAGCCTCCCAAGTATCTGGGATTACAGACACACACTTGGCTAATTTCTTGTATTTTTAGTACAGACGGGGTTTCACTATGTTAGCCAGGCTGGTCTTGAACTCCTGATCTCATGATCCGCCTGCCTCGGCCTCCCAAAGTGCTGGGGTTCCAGGGCATGAACCACCGAGCCCAGCCAAACAATTCTGTTATTTACCTAAAACAGTAATGTAAAAGTGGGTCTCTTGAAAACTTATGCCTAAATTGTTATATGTTTAAATTTGAATTGATTTGTTCTTCTTCTTCCTTATTTTAAAATAGGGATTTACTGACTGACAATGGCAGAAAAAATCTTAAAGAAGTTAGATGTCCTTGATAAGCAAGCAGAAATAATCTTGGCCAGAAGAGCAAAGGTTTGTGAAGTATAAACTACAATTCAATTTAATCATTAACAGGTTAACATTTCAAATGTGGATAATTTTACTTTTTAGCTAATGATGCATTAATATTATATAAACTAATTTGTAAAAAGCAAATAATTATACTGGTTGAAAAGGTAATGTGTAAAAATATAAAAATGTTATTGCTGAGTAGCATTCCATTATATAGATGTACCAATCATTGGTACATGTAACCAATCATGTACCAAGAAAGTTTCAACCAATCATCCAATGAAGGGCTTTTGGATTGTTTTCACGGTTTTACTAGTAAAAATGAAGCTGCTTAAAAAAATAAAATAAAGCTGCTATGGACATTTACATCCAGGTTTTTGTATGAATATGAGTTTCCATTTCTCTGAGGTGCATGCCCAAGAATGTGATTGCTGGTGCAATCTTTCTCTGAACTGTAGCAAGATCAAGGCCACAAGATTTGGTTTGAGTTCCCCCAATCCAATGGGTTTCTCCTCCGTGAACCTCAGCCCCGAAACTGCTTCCAGGAAGCAAGCTGGGCTATTGGAGGGTCGACCTCATTTGTTTCCCTTCTTTCAGCGATCTGTCCCACTCTGTTTGCTAATAAATGAAGGCAGTTGTTTTCATATATTTTGTCTGAGTTTCTAGTTACTGAGAGCAGGAGATTAATTCCCATAGTGCTTAATCTATTGGCAGAAGCAGAAGTTCCCCATATCCTTTGACTTTGCTTTCAGGGTTTTCATCTCTTTATTCCTTTGTGCTATGCTCTGAGACCTTATGGCTCCTTTACTCGCCTTTTAGCAAGATCCTTTTTCTTCTTCAATCCATTTGTAGAAAGATTTTAACAAAGCCCTCTTTTGATTGCTTTCTTCACTCTATTTCTGGCTCATGCGACTAGAGGAAGATTGGTGTGATTCACCATGTGTGTGGCTACAGGGAGAGGAGCAGTCTGAAGAGACATGCCTGCTGTGGTTCCAAGAACTCTATGTATCATATCTGTATTTGCTAAATATGTAGGTCTTTCCTTAAATTCTCTTTTTTAGAGTTAGGAGGGAGCCTTCATAATCCTTTAGTCCTACCCCCACATTTTATAGATGGGAAAAGAATGGCTCAGGTCACAAAGCAAAGGCATAAAAACAGTTGGTGCACAAGACCCCAATTCTTAATCTGTTTTTAAGAATTGCCTACCACCTAAATTCTGTGTGTGTGTGTGTGTGTGTGTGTGTATGTGCGTGTGTGTGTGTAAAGTGAGATTAATTTATTTTTCTTTCTACCTAAGATTTTCCTCATATGAAAAGTACTCATTTTTTTTTTTGCCTACCACCTAAATTCTGTGTGTGTGTGTGTGTGTGTGTATGTGTGTGTGTGTAAAGTGAGATTAATTTATTTTTCTTTCCAACTAAGATTTTCCTGATATGAGAAGTACTCATTTTTTCTTCCACTTTGGTTTTGCTGCAGATAAACAGGCTTCAGAATGAAGGAAGAAAAACAACTATGGCTATACCCCTGACATTTGATTTTCAGTTGGAATTTGAAAAGGATATTGCTACCTCCACATCTAAGGCAATATCAAAGATCAGAGAAGACAAGTCATGTGGCATTACAAAATCAAAAACGTAACTATCATAATCACCTTAAATTTTCAGTTCGGAGTTTGTTGTTTGTTTTTGAGACAGGGTCTCACTCTTATTGCTTAGGCGAGAGTGCCGTGGTGTAAACATGGCTCACTGCAGCCTCAACTTCCCAGGTTTAGGTGATTCTCCCACCTCGGCCTCCCGGGTAGCTGGGACTACAGGCACGCACCACCATGCCCAGCTAATTTTTTGTATTTTTAATAGAGATGGGTTTTGCCATGTTGCCCAGGCTGGTCTTGAACTTCTGGCCTCAAGAGATCTACCCTCCTTGGTTTCCCAAAGTACTAGGATTACAGGCATGAGCCACCACACCTGGCCCAGTTCAGAGTTTTAAAACATTACTTTACTTATATTTGTCTTAGATTACGCAATATATATTAAAGGAAAGTTGTATGGCATATTTCATAAGGGTTATGAGATAAAATATACTAGATTAGCTTTCTGAATATTCCTAGTTTATAAAATATTTATTATGTATAATATTTCACTAGTGTAGATGGTAATTACAATTCTGAATTTTATAGAAAGGCTTTTCTTGAGCTCAATTGTATTGCCCCAAATTAATGTCAGGATTAATTTCAAACTCCAACTAATACACTTTAAAAAAAAGCCTGCCTGGAAAACTAAGTAAGGCAGTTTCTCTGTGTACTTAAAAGGGGTAGCCTAAATATGTCATACTTGGTCTTTCACTGGCATTTAGTATATGCATAATGCTACAACATTTTTCCAAGCACATCAGAATTGTAGAGGAGAGTTCAGAAAAAAGAAGTACTAAGATGTGGATCAATGGAACTTCAGATTAATTGGACATTGGTGGTAGTGTGGATACTGTCCTTATCTCATGTATTCTGGGTAACAAGTTTTCCTCACTTGTTCTCTGCCTAAGTGCAAAACACTACAATGCACCCAGTTACCAAGCCCAAAATCTCACAGTCATCCTATTGAATGGGGCACAGTAGTGATGAAGAGCACAGGCTCTGAAATCAGATTGCTAAGGTTTAAATCCAGCCTTGCCACTTCTTAGCTATGTGACCTCGATTTTCACACATAGTTTAGATAGGCAGCAGCTATGACACTATGCACTAGGCAGCCCACATCTGCACTATGACATTTGTGGGCCAGGCGCGGTGGCTCATGCCTGTAATCCTAACACATTGGGAGGCTGAGGTGGGTGGATTGCCTGAGGTCAGGAGTTCAAGACCAGCCTGAGCAACATGGTGAAACCCTGTCTCTACTAAATATATATATATATATTTATTTATTTTATTTATTTTTTTAGAGACGGGGTTTCACAATATTGGCCAGCTGATCTCAAACTCCTGACCTCAAGTAATCCACCCGCCTCGACCTCCCAAAGTGCTGAGATTACAGGCATGAGCCACTGTGCCTGGCCTTACTAAAATAAAATTTTAAAAAATTAGCCTGGGGCTGGGTGCAGTGGCTCACACCTGTAATCCCAGCATTTTGTGCAAGACTGAGGAGAGTGGATCACCTGAGGTCAGGAGTTCAAGACCAGCCTGGCCAATATGGTGAAACCCCGTCTCTACTAAAAATATAAAAATTAGCCAGGCGTGGTGGTGGGCACCTGTAATCCCGGCTACTCAAGAGGCTGAGATAGGAGAATTGCTTGAACCTGGGAGGCGGAGGTTGCAGTGAACCAAGATCGCACCACTGTACTCCGGCCTGGGCAACAGAGTGACACACCATCTCAAAAAAAAAAAAAAATTGCCAGGCGTGGTGGTGAATGCCTGTAGTACCAGCTACTTGGGAGGCTGAGGCACGAGAATTGCTTGGACTTGGGAGACAGAGGTTGCTATGAGCTGAGACTGTGCCACTGCAGTCTAGCCTGGATGATAGAGCAAGACTCCATCTCAGAAAACAAGCAAACAAACAAACAAACAAACAAAAACTATGACATTTGCATCTAAGACTACTCCTACCTACCGCCTGCTGATCTCCAGGTAGCTTTCCTTATGCAACAGTTTTGTGCTATTGCTCAGAGTGAAACAAACTTTTTTAGCCACATGTTTAAGTGCAGTTTTACAGATGAAAAAACTAAGTCTGGTTGAGGTTAAACAATTTGCTTAAGGCCACACAGCTGACAAGTTGCAAGGCTGGATTAGAACCTTAGCAGTCTGATTTCAGAGCCTGTCTTCTTCATCACTGCTGCACCCCATTCAATAGGATGACTGCAAGCTTTGGGGCTTGTAACTAGGTGAATTGTAGTGCTTTGTACTTAGGCAGAGAACCAGTGAGGAAAAGGAGATTGGGGTAGATAAGAGAATCAAGGTGAGAAGAGCTGGGATTTATTCTGTAGGTGTTGTTTGAGATGCCCATGGGGCATTTAGGTAGAGATATCATCGGGAAGAAAGTTGGACAAACAGGTCTGAATCAAAAGTAAAACAAGACTATTTGTGTAGCTAATAACTGTCATTTTCATGTAAGTATTCTGATTATTGTAAGGTTATTCTTGTAAGGATATTGCCGAGTTTAAAATGAGGAAACTGAGGCCAGCATGAGACAAATCAAATTCCAGTTTATTTAGCTCCCTGGGGAGGGAGAGAGAGAGAGAGGACAGAGAAGTCGCGCCTGGCCGTTCTGGGCGTGGGGTTTTATAGGGGGTAAGGGCAGTAGATTGGTCAGTGGGGAAACAAAGCATGGGCAACTGCATTGGTCATAGAAAGAGTGGACCTGGAGTCGACAAGTTGCCATTGGCAGCCCAGCAGAGGTACCCACAGGTGGGCTGGAGTAAGTAACAGATTGACCGGTAGGGAAACAAAGCATGGGCACCTGTGTTGGTCAGAG